>JANTCA010035531.1:0-57660 GCA_024741275.1 Chironex yamaguchii
GCCATCCCGATCCTCTTCTTGATTTCCATTGTACAGTCCCCATTTGATGATTTGACTGAGCCCAAGAATTTGAACTGCTGGACTTGTTCAACGTTCTCTCCATCCATTTGCAGCACAACTTTTGTCTCATTTCTGCTGACTACCGTCATCTTTCATTCTCCTATCTACTTCTTTTACCGATTCAAATGTTTTATCGCTGGTTAATTTTGTACCTACTGATCAATTTAACAACAGGATTTACATTTAATAGTCAGGACCAAAAATGCCTATTTCATACAAAATATTCAATCCCGCTGCGTATCTCATGTTCAGTCTGTCTGACTTTCATACAACATATGAACTCTAATTGTGCACAACAGGCACAGTCTGTCTTATGTCGTATATCGCTTAGACCATCGCAATTTCTCAACTCTTAAGTGAACCAATTTTGGTTTAATTTTGAAAAAAGCTGGATCTCGAATAAACGCAGCACTTTATTAAAATTACAACCTTCTTACGAATTCTGGCTCTTGAAACAACTTTTCACAAATTTTCTAGTCTCTTGTAACAAGAGACAATTGAAACAGATAGTGAAAAAATTTCAACATCAGCTACTATAAAGTATTCTGTCGACTCGCACTGCGTTTTTTTCTGGAACACTATGAAAGATGTACAACCTTACGGGTGTAAAAAATGACAATGAAAATCGGGGATACCCAACGCCTAAAGGCGGGCGGAGTAGGGTTCTTACGACGAAAACTGCAAGTGACTAAAGTTGCAAAACGAGACCGCATCAATGCCCTCCTACTGGCCTAAGTGGAAAACATTGAAAATTGGTATGGATGGGGTAGGTGTTTCACATGAAAAAAGGGCCGATTGCCAAAGCACGCACTGTAATTGAAACCACCAGCGACTTGCTACAAGCGTGCAGGAGGCTGCCTTCTTACATCGGTGCAGGCCGCGGAAAACAACGATCTGAAGTATCTGTCTGATATAAAAAAGCATGTTGTGATTCAATGCTTTGGCTGGAAATTGCTGACAGAGCACATTACTGACACGATTCCACGTGACCGTTAACCCTATAGGGATGGCAAATCCATCAATCATTCTCTAGCTTAGATCATATACACGCTTGCTTACCAAAAGTCAATTTGTGTTCGCAAAAATTATATCACAGTCAGTCCGGAACAGACGTTTAAAGTTGATAATTAAAAAATATAAATGCTGCGGGGAGGAAAAGGGATTGAGCAAGTGTATACGGTAAGAAATACGTGTTCCTTAATTGATGCAGATACGACTTACCTGGAATCGTGTTCTTTCTTCGGCATATTCTTGAAAATGAACCATTGCTTCCAAAACTTTCTTATGTCCTCCAGGAACAAGACAGCAAGCTCCTAATATCTCCAACACTACCAAAAAACATACACACAGCTTTAATAAACAAATTTAACGTGCAACCGCAAGCAGGGTAACAGTCAACATGATAGTCAACAGCCACCTTATGGAAGGAATGCCTGATCGTATACATGAAGATCATTATATTATATGAATAGTCCATGCATAGCACACTTTCTTGGTCGAATTCTTTGGTCCATTGTAGAGAAAATCACAAAACTGACGAATCAGTACTCTAGCCTGCAAGTGGCACACGTCTGAGTGGTTCATGTTTTGTATAATCGTTGCGTGATGGTAAAATGTGTGCTATCACTAAAACCATGTTATAATTATACATTTATTGCAGTCAGACCTCAGGTATTGGAGACGAGTCGGAATAGCAAAATATGGGGACTTCAAAAAAAACCGTTTGACAATAAAACATCGAACCATTGCCTTTAGATTGTAAACAGTACGGTAGTGATAGAAAACCTCCACATCTCCTTTACAGCAAAAACTACAAGCACTCCGGGAGCGCAAACCTCCGCCAAGCCAGTGTTATTCAAACAACATGGGTTTTCAACACGATGATATCCTTGCTAGCCACATTCATGAAGATGTCATTACCAAATATGGTAACTGGGTTATCCCTCACTAATACTATGAAGGTTTCATTACCGAAAAGATGATGCTGAATCCAGGATTTCATTCGGATCGTCGACCAAGATCATTTGTTCCCTATTCCAGGCCGGACACATTCCCAAACTCGTGAAAATCCATCCATAGGTTTTTAAGTTATCTTGCTAACGAACAGGCAGACAGACAGACAGACGGATGGACATACAGACAGACGACACCGACAAAAACATAGCCTCCTGGGGAAGGTAACATGGGTTAAAATCCGCAGGCTGACCGTCAACGAAATATTAATGTTTTAAATAAGAGGAGTGGTGTTACAGGTCTGACCAGCCTTGAGAAATACTGAAGACAGGAGTTGAAGACTCGAGGTTGTAATTAAACCAAAAAGAATTTCATGTGCTACTTATAATAACAAAAACAACAGAAAGCAATTAGACAGTTAGATTCCCAAGAACAAAAGCTTGGTTCTAAAATGATTGAAGCAATTGTTTGCCTATGTTAGGTTTTAGCACAACACTCAAATCTGAATCTAAGGGAAAGGCGGCCACAGTTATATTCATGACAATTGATTGTGCAAAACAGGTCACTTGTCCTATCCCAGCAGTAAAAAAGGTAGCCCAGTTGTATACAAACTAGTCAGCTCTGAAGCTTATCAGACATAATGTAAGGTTTGTTGTTAAGACCATTTCCTTGTTATGCTGATCTTGGTTTTATGCAAGTGTAACTGGTTAAAACAGTGGTACTGGTTTTAATAAAGGAATAGGAAGGAATTTTAACAACCGGAAAAGGCAAAAGGGTGTAAAACCCTCACAGTCCTACAATAAGGACAGTTGAATGGTTTATCACTTACTCTTAATATCTCACTGAACAGCAAAAGTCGATCAATCCTTCTTACCTGCCACTTTTGTTTTAATGTTGTCTGTAATCAAGCTCTGGGCTACAGTGTTGATGCAGTTTGGATGCGCTAGAACCTGAGACCTTCCATGCTGGAAAACATGAACAAGATAAGTATGTAATGAAGTCAAGACTCCATCAAAGCAACGTCTTTCTTTGCATTACTTGACCAAAAAAGAACCATGTGAAAGCAGGTATAAATAATAAGAAAATAAGTTTTAAATACAGTTTTGCAACAGATACACACACATGTCCCAAACCAAGAGCCACTCATGTAGCTCCAGGGGGACACAGGGGCAGGGAAACATTTGGTCAGAATTCCACCCCCCCACCCCCCTCTGGCTATAGGCACTCCAAACGATTTCCAAAATTTGGCATAATTCAATGGATGTCAAACATTTTCTCGTTTCCAATCAAAATAATTGGTTTGACAAGGATCCCATGAATACCTACATTAGGATAGAATTTAGAAACCTAAGTATTGGCAAAATGTTCCTTTTCTCTTTTAAGTGTGATGTGCTCTGTGAGGTTAACTTAGTAGTAGCTGAGGGATGCTGTTTAGAGACATTTGTTACATGCTCCTTTTATAAGGAACCACTTTATAAGGATCTTAGCAGAAGGCTAAAAATTTTACAGAACTTATACCACTAAAGACAAATCCTTAAGGAACTGTTTAATTTTGAATATCTTTATCACTGCAAACAATCAAGAATTGAGATGCAGGTTCGATTCACTTACAGTCAAAAGTCACACAAATTGTGTTATGCATGTATCAAGTGTTTTATAAAGTAGTTTCAGACTTTGCTGTAAGAATAGTCATTGCTCCTCTGTCTATAAGTGCAAAGGTTCACTTTAGTCAAAACACCAAAAGGTTGTGTAGAGAAAATTAACAAACTACAATGGAACTTTCAAAACTACAATTTAATCAACAGAGGTTCAAAAATAACGTCCTGAGCTTGGTTATTTAGAAAGTGTGTGTGACTTCCTGCTGACATATCCACTTCAAAAACTATGCTGTCATACCAGGAGTGCAGGGATAAAACTCAGAAAGCAACCCAATTCCCTGTTTATTCATATTTATTCATTTGTATTATTTGTAGCCACAAAAATAAGTGTAGTTTTGTGTTAATGGCTTTCTATGCATTGCTGGATTATCAACAGCCACGTAAATCACTGTACTGGTTGTCAGTCAATAAGTGATAGAGTTTTAGGAATGAGAGAGTACATGCTTTTTGGAGAACTTACATTTAAATGATTTTTGCTTGCTGTAAAGTGCTTTTCTGGGATGTATTCAATTTGACTGATTGAGTTTAGTGCTTTGGAAAAGCAAAATCTTGCCAAGTTCATGCCCTTTATGACTACAAGGTGTTTGGCAGTCATGAGGTACTGTGATTCACATATTCACAAATCAGTCAAGAAAAAGCAAAGTAACTAATATTATTACCTTGTTATTCATAAGTGCTTTTAAGCAACCAATACATGCAGTATGCATGCTACTTTGGCTACAAGACAATGATATAGATCATGAATGACTAGACAAGCAAAAGTAGTCAAAAAGGGGATTACTAATACAATTTCATTGACTATCCCACAGAAATATATACCACTGAAAAATTTGTAGGAGAAATCACATTCCATATGACATATCATTCTGCCAAATCAGCATACAAATAACTTTAAGAATTCCTTCTACTCCTACAAATATCAATAATTCTTGTTACAATTAAGTAACTATAATTATTACTTGTTACTTCATGCAATGTGACAATACATCCCTAGCTGCCACTACACATGTACATATCTGACATACATACCATGTCTCCCAGTCCATGTTCGATAAAATATCAATGAGGCATTGCAACCCACCAAGATCAAGAAATCCATATACAAAGCTGAAAATAAATTATTGAAATGGTGTTATCTACACAGATTTGCATGCAGGTACATCAAAACTTCTTCAGTACTGCAACAAGTCAAAATGGGAAACAATACTATAAAAAATAACTACTATGGCAGACCTGTCCCATTCCACTTCTCTATAGTTACTTAAACCACTGTTAAAAGACAATAAACAATCACAGAAGATAATAGCAGCATAATGAGCTACATGATCTCAAATTCACAATAAAAGAATAAAAATGGACGATTCTGCCAGACACAAAAACTTAAATCAATACACCAATTCTGACACAAAGGTTAAGTGATGTCCCTGGTATCACAAGCTAAAGCCAACTCCTGTACGAGGGGGAAAATCATCATTTATTGTTTGTGTCTGGGCTTAAGCCATCATTAGTATCAGATACACACAGCACCTAGCTAAGCATGTTTAGGATAAATGTGTTCATATTACCTTATGGGTTGTGTCCTCAGTGCAGTTTTCAATTGTTCAAGAAACTTTGTTCGATTATCAATTACATCTGACTCATCCTGGGTCACATAAATCTAAAATAATATAATAGTACAAGACTATTAACACTTTGCAGGACCTACAAACGCCACTATAAAACAAGCATTGTGGTTAATCTTGAGTTATTCCGTAATAATAACTTGGAACATTGACACAAAACAATAGGCTCTAGGTGGACACAGATATTTTACATATGTATTGTAATTTGCACAGAATCCAAGGAAAGATTCATAAAATGTCCTTCTTTAAACAAATCTTAATCCATACTGTTTACAAAAACCACTAAATATTGCCATTCAATAAACTAATAAACATAATTCCATCAAGAGGATTGCACTATGGAGTACAAAGATACTTTTTAAAATCTGTGTAAAAATAATTTAAGTTGATTTCTATGGAGCAAGAAGAACAACAGGTTTGAGCTAAAAAATACTCACCACTGATGTCAAGTTCTTTAACCTTTCAATATAATATTCAGGCCATGTTGTTGAGCTTTCTTGCTGCCCCTAGAAACAGAAATTTTCATTCAGTGAACTGACGAATAGCTGTTGAGATTTTGAGATTATGACCAAGGTGTAGCATATGAGGTATTCAAGAATCTATGCTCAATGCTATCTCTTTGTTTCCGAACCCCAAGAAAAGACTGTTGTAGTGCATCTTGCAAGACAACTGTTTAAACCAGACCATTGGATAGGATATTGCATGAAATCTTTGATTATTCTATATATAATTCATGTGTGCAACCTCTATAACCGACATTAAGAAAAAATATCATCCCACTTTGTTAGAGTCACTACTTTTCAACCTGATTAAGAAATGCTTCATATTTTGGAAACTTGCTATCGAATTTTCTCAAAAACTGACACCTGGCTTAGAACTTTACATAAAAGGGCACCCAAGAAAATAGTACATCTCCAAATTTCCAAGAAAACTGAGTACCCCCGGGAGCATAGGCTATGGATGTGAGTGCTGTCAAAGCCTAAAAGGTGCACATAGTCAGGTATTTTGCACACGTGTCGATCACCAAAAAATTAGAGACCTGAAAGTGTTAAATCAATCATTTGGTTAAAGTAAGTTATGAAATGATTAGAACTTGGACTGGAGGGTGCTCGAAAGCTTGCATTTACTCGGAAGTTGTGTCTGTCCTGCCCTATGTCCCCTAACAAATTCACACATCATTTGGGGCGCTGCATCCACTTCCAACAGGAGTGATAGTATGATGCTTCAGGCAAAACTGTGAGGATGCCGGGGTACATGAGGACTATAGTACACCCCAAACACAAAAAAATTGGTAATTAGTAACATTGTTATGAAGGCACCAGAAGGGCAAAGGAAGCACAGAAGATCCAAAACAACAAAGGCATGCACTTGAAAAGGAGATGTTAACAGTAGAATAAAGAACCTGCAATGAAGTGAGGAACACAGCGGTCAACAGGGAGGAATGGAGTTGTTCTGTAGAGGCCTTATGTGCCAAAAGACAAGAGGAGATTGGTAACAGTAACAGGTAACAGTGTACACATACCAACAATACTGACAATTTCGGTAACTTGCTGCAATAGCAGAAATATTTCTTCAACAATCAATAACAGCAACACCATGTTTGAACTGCAATCAGAACAGTTTGCTCCAAACTACCATTGATAATGGCCAAGAAACAGCCTTTCTGACAACAAAAAAAGTTAATGCTAAAAAATTCTTTAAAACATAACTATACATACCTTTCTTTTTGAACAGTAAATCTGCCATTTCTTTTCTGGAGGTAAATCAAACATGGCTTTTCTGTGTACAGCAGACAAATCAAGGTCTTCCTACAAATATAAATATTCAACACATTAGAATTAAAATACAAATTAACAAACTACATGGCAAGAATACAATGGGAATCAATTAAGGCATTGTAATCAGAGATTGGAATAAGCAAAACTTCTTTAGTGAGGAAAATTTCAAATCCTTACTTTCATCTGTTACAGGCACGTGTGTACCACTATTATTCATAATAGACTTATTTCTGTGATGACACACTAAGACAAGTTTATGACATTATTGAAACATTTAAATGAAGGCCTGGAAATATCTCTGTCAAACATTATTTATCCAATATGATAAAATAGAACAGGCAAAACTGTGACTTTATTCCAGTTGGGAGCAGTGGTGTAGCATTTGGGTATACAATGTATTCAGTGAATACCCTCACTTTTTAGTGCAAAAATATTTTTCAATATATATTACTAGTTTCGAATAAACAATTTTAATGTTGAAATTCTAGCAAACCCACTGCAATTAATTCGCAATTGTGCAACATTTTCCATTAACTCTTGTCATGGTCATTATGATTTTTGTTTGCAAACAATTTCCTGGTCATTCTTACATTGAAATACGAGAGAAATTCTGCAAAGGAGAAAACCATTGCTTTTTTCTTTCAGTACACATCAAGGTCTTGAAATAAGTGGTGTATCCCTTCCAGCTCAATTTAACCAATGAAAATGCAGAATTTTTTAATGACTAGTTAAAGGCCCAAGCAAAACAATGGGAAAATAAGCTGAAAAGTTTCATCTTCTAGCCTCATAGTAGGCTTCTGAGCCACAGGCTAAGAATAATCAGAAGGGACACTGTTGTGTACATACTACAGTGAGAAATGATCCACAATGATCCACAAGCATTCACAATTATCAAATTTTGTCCACATTGTGACAATGTCTTTGAGGAATATAAAAATTTTGATGCAGTTACGATGGTTGCTGCAGTTGCTGAAAATGCAGTTTTAAGGTGATCACCTAATTGGCAAATTGAATGCTTCTCACAATGTTAATTTTGGAAAGCCCTGAATGATCAGGTAAAATATTGGTATCAGGTAAAATATTGGTATCAGGTAAAATATTGGTATCAAGACTTACTACTGCACTATATCTTCATGCAGAAGATGATGACATGGCCATGTTCCATATACATAAGGAGATATTATCATGAATTGATGCAATCATAAAATGATAACCCCTTAAATTCACCTTCAATGTTCAGTGTTGCAGTAGCGCAGTTGTCAGAGAATATCCCTTCCATGCAGAAGGTCATGGGTTTTACTCTTTCTCTCAATAAATTTTTTTCCTTGTGTTTCAACAAAGTATGGCAGCAAAAGTACATAGTGTCCATATTTAACGGCAATCTTCATTACCTTGCAAACAGACCAAGCATTTAGATCACCCTCATAATATTCTTCAGTGAGTACCCAGAGAAAATTTGCATGCTGTGCCACTGCTTGGGATATATCTCAACAGCAACAAAGAGTGTTTGGTTGGTGAAAACGTGGTTGTTCATTTGCCAATCAAATTGTCATGTTTCCTTTCAAACTGCTGACCATAAACATTGCTTTCTCTGATTCTCTCCATAAGATCAAGAATGATAAAGGGTGGCAAAAAAACCCATTAAAGACCAAATAGAAGAGAAATTTGCATCCAAAACACATGAACCTGGTGACACAGAAAACAATATAATGACACAGACAAAGATAATAGGAAGTCACAAAGTTTTTGTATGGTACTTGTTTTACTTGAACTGCCAACTTTTAGCTTTTAAACTGTTTCCATTCATTTGCATATTTTGAAGCACAGGACCCTTGCAATAATGATAGTTTTCTTATACTGACAGGAAAATACTACGTAAAAATTTGACCTAAAGACTTGTAGAAAATGTGGATATAGCATTTTATCTACAAACTTTACATTACCCCCTTATTTGTGATGGTATGACAGGCAAGCATTAATTTAAGGACTTTTCATCACTGCAGAAAATGGTGTAAATCCTAGGTCTTTGGGGTGAACGTGTGTGGCAAAGGTTATTGCTAGTGAACGGTTGACATCTTTTGGACAAGACAGATGTTTTGAATTTTAAGGAACATTGTCAATATAATCTAGCAATTGTCTGTGAATGGGGAAAATGCATTCAAACATGAGTTTAATCTTTAGCTGTGTTTGTAAGTTGTCAATTAGTCTTCAATGGCAGATCAACTTATTCTTGTTACCACCTTGCTGTATTTTAGACAAGCTATATTATCTACGTTTAGTGCTTCCTGTCATAAATTAGCTAAATGCTTTTCTAACCTTTTAAAACCAGTATTGAAAACCTATAGCAAAACGTGTATCAAATATTCTTTCACTTGTGCAAAATTCGTTCAAAACCTCAAAACTGATTCTCATGAAAAGTTTAGGTGTTCGTTTGACATAACCAGCCTTTTCACTAATTTCCCCCTAGATGAAGCGATAAAAATATGTGTCAACGCTCTATATATGGGAAAGGTTGAACAGCCCTCAATCCCATAGGAGATCTTTGTTGAGTTAATGGGGTATGGCACTAGAGGTCTTGAATTCAATTTTAACAATACAATGCATCTACAAAGGGACTATGTGGCAATGTGTAGCCCCACGGGTACAACGTTGGCAAAAATTTTTGTCAGCTTTCACGAGGAGCATATTCCAAAAGAAAAACAGCAAAAAGATATCCATTTATTTTTGCTATGTTGATGAAAATTTTCGATCTTTTAAACAGACTCAGACTGCAACAGGTTTTTCAAAAACCTAAACCAGTTACAACTGACTCTTAAATTTAAGGCAAAAAAGGACCAAGATAGTTTACTAGCTTTCCTTGACATTTTGGTAGAAACAACTGAGACTAATTTAATACCAACAGTTAACCTTAAAGCTTCTTTGACTGGTCAGTACATTTGCTGGGATTCTTTTTGTCCAAAAAAAGAGGAATATAAAGCTCATCAGAACACTTGCCCATAGAGCAATGTGTATCTGTTCAAAATTCAAATTAAATTCAAAACTAGGGAAAATAAAATCTATTCTCCTTGAAAACTGATATCCAGAGGTTGTTTCTAAAATTCTTTGAGAAAAGGTAACTGATTTTCCAGCCGAAAAAAACTTTCAGGCCTCAAAAATGTCCTGTATAACATCCTTGGCTAGGTAATATTTCTATCTGCATAGAAAGAATTAAAAAAGCATTAGACAAGTGTTTTTTTACTGTCAATTCAAGAATTGTTTTCATGACTAGGAGGATCTTGCCATCCATTCATTAGGATTATGTAATCTTGAAAATTCTCGACTTTGTGGACTCAGTGGAAGCCATGTAGACAGGAGCTTTATCATGACATGAGTCGTATGCTTTTTATGAGCTTACGTTTCGAGAGATACTTCTCCCATCATCAGGCTACTAGATGTGACCAGGAACGGCTATGTTATACTTCTTCAGCTCATAAAAAGCATACGACTCATGTCATGATAAAGCTCCTGTCTACATAGGATTATGTACTTACCACACAAAAAAACTTAGTAGTATATGAATTTCTGTGTTGATGAGAAGCTAAGTATGTAGGTCACACTTCTAAAAGATTGGGTGACAGGATCAAACATGTTCCAGCCAGTGCCAAGAATCAATTCCTCCAAGAAAACAGCCATCTCGCACTTGCAAAGCTAAAATGACTGTTAAAACATAGGATTCTGCCACAGGCCAACATTTATTAGAAAATTTAGAATGTCCAAAAATGTATAAGCATGGGAATTTTCAGATGACTGGTACAGCCAGATCGTACTTTCATCTAAGTGTACTGGAGACTTTCTACATCAAAATAAGAAAACCAGTAATCGGTAAGCAGAAAGAAACCAGTTTTTCACTTGGGGTCTGCCAATAATGCTTTGTTTCTTCACTTTCTCTTTGTTTTTTCCCTTTCTTGTTTAATGATTGGCTAGTTTCGATACATGTTTCGTATAAAAAAGGGCTGCCACAGATACATACACTTTCCTTTCTGACAATTGATAGTCTGAAGAGTGTGAGACAAAAAAGGCTTTCAAGTACGTTTTTAGCACAATGCCGCAGAATTTCAAGGCGAAATTCAATATCAAACCTTTCTTCAATAATCCCCGCTCCAGCAACTCCCAAAGGACTGTCTAAGGACTTGCTTACATGAAGACGGGCTAGCCCATGTACCCAACCCAGCTAACCTGACAGCACCCCACAGAATAATGGTCTGTATTGTTGATAAGTTTTGTGTTTACATGAATCTACTACTGGTCCGGGCGGGCGGGATCTATGAGAAAGAGCCAAGACTGACCGAGATATGTGTGAACAATAAGATATTTTGTCTGTTCGTTTCTGGGCTACCTCACCTGACATTCTGAGATTCCATAGAATAATTATCAGTATTGATTTTTAGTAAGTGCCTAAAACTACAGCGTGAAATGGCGATCTCATTTAAGACACTTACGAGGCTAGTGCAGATTTCCGGGCTGGAAAGATATTTCGCTCTAAAAGCCAAGAAAGTTCATGTGACCTGAACGAGCTGCCTTGGCAAGCTCTCATGTAAACAAGCCCTCATGTAAACAAGCCCTTGGATGGTGTTAACGTCGTCTCAAAGCATTGCCAATAGGGAGGCAACACTGCACAAAAGCGAATGTTCTTCTTGTGCAAGACGGGAATACACAAAACACCGACTAACACTGGACACTTGCAATGTCTAGCTCATCTCTGAGAGAACCATCAGTTCATTGTCATTCAAACACGTAAAACCCTTACCAATTAAAAACTAAATACGAGAATGACCTGAAGGCGTCCAGTCCGTTTTTGAGAATCTCTTGTAGCAGTAATTCTACAGTAGAAGTTTACAATGGCGAGCTTTAATCACCTTTTTCTCTTATTAAGTAAAAAATGTCAGTTCATTAAGCATAATATCAATGGGAATTTGACTATGAAACACTCAGGCCAGTAACCTTTGCATTCTTCGAATATCTGAGGTTATCTCAATTCTGTCCACAAATCTATATTATCGCCTAATGGATACCAATTCATGGTACGTCGACTTTTAACTAAATATTACTGCTTAAAAGCGGTATGCACGGGCAAAGCAACTGATAATCTGACATATTTACACAGGGATGGATCAGGAGACCAAAAGAATTTCAAACAATGCGACTGTTTATGATTTACGATCAGACGAATAATCGGTTCAAATTTGTCAACTTTTCTCCCCTATGCTCGTTTCAGAGTACCTATCACACTTGTCGATAGCACGTGCCCTATGCCTTAATATTAGCATCCTTCGTCGAAACACAACCAAGCTGTGCTTAACTACTTTTTTGAATATAAACAAATACCTCCTTAGCACTCTAGATCCTCAATTGAATGGTCATTATTGAATTCATCTCTCATGCGTTGGCGTCAAGAATCCGACTGCCTCAGCATGACTAACCGACGCAAACAAACTGCTAGACATCACACAACAGAAACATCGACACCGCTTTTGCCAAAAAACAAAGTTATATTTTGAACCAAGCTATTTCAAAAGTTTTATCATGACGTTTTTCGGACAGGTATTGCAAATGATTCATCTCGATTACCAGGTGTGGTTGCGCAAGACTCTGCAATGTAAACATGGTACAAAAACTTACGTATCTAGAAAGGTGGTGTTTTTGACGTTATTTCTCCGCAAGTTGTCTGTGCGATTCCAGACTAACTGTTAATATAACCAATTACTCATCCTAAACAATTCTTGCACAATAACATGAAAGAAGCTAACGGTAATTCAACATTGTGAAAACAACACAACAAACAATTTGAATTTTCTCAGACGTACACTAAATACATATTTAATAAATATCTTTAAGCCTCCATTACTTCACGTTTATATCCACATAAATTGCACAATGTACACATGAATGCCTACGAATACAGATACCAAACAGAGCGAGAACTCAAATGAGTACACGGAACACGACAACATTAAAGCCCTTGACCTCTGACAGGACAAAGGACAGGAATGTCCCTTGGCTTTTCAAGTCACGGTGCCATACACCATAATTGAAACACTGAAAATTTGGAATACCCTTTCGTGTTTAATAGACAATTCTGCAACTATAACTAATGTAAGTCTTTTTTCAGTTTTGCCAAGACGGATCTACGATTGTTCTCAAAAAACTCAGGGGTCACGCTCACAACATGTCGCACAGCAAGAAATAAAAGCATCGATTAAATTGACTATCCTCACAATAACTAACAAAGGATCTTGCGTTGTGGAAAACCACGCAACATGCAGGCTGAAGGATAAAATATTTATCTACGTGGCTGACCAAATTACAACACCATGCCAAGGCAATGCATACACTTTCGGATGCCGCGTGTCCATATATATGGAAACGCGAACAAACCTCGTGGCCATGTTCCCGTATATACTTCATGCTGTTTGGATGAACCTACGTCAGTATTAAGTCAACTTTCAAGTGGTCCTATACCGATAATAGTCCAACTGCCATTGCGACATTTCTTTCTTAGCCTTTTGCCGTCTATATTACACACCTGAATCAAATAACAAACCACACCTCAACACAGCTAAGGTCAAGCTCAACGATACGATGACGTCACTATAGTCACCTATGTCTACGTTCAGCGTCATTGCCCATTTTGGTGTTATGTTTAGCAAAGCCTATTTTAGTATCCTGTTTCCAATTTGGTAACGTCAAATACACAGCCTAGACTCCCATACGAGCTCTTTAAATACAACCTGATATTGTAAGAACGAATATCTATGGCAGCCCTCGTCGTAGTTCATTTCAACGCAGAGGAAAATAGTGTGGAGTTAAGTAGGCATACTCATGAGATCATGACACGGGGCATGAAACGAAAACATTCCGCGTATTGCCCGAAAAGGTAAACACCATCTAGTCGTTAACGCGAGATTGGGGTTTTGAATGTCAACAATAACGATGCTTGAAATACTTTCGCACATAATTACGTTAAAACAGTTCTATAACCAAACGCAATTACTCGAGTGTCGGGTGCTCACTCTTTTACCGATCAAAAACAGGGTATGGGCGATTGGCATCTAAATTTCAAATAAGACAAAGCTGAAAGCGCAGAGAACTTATATCAATGATCAAGCATGAACTATAAATAGTTCAATGTAAGGTCATCATAATCTTTCATGATTTGCTTACAAAATTTGGCGATCAATTGAACATACGGCTCTTTTTAATGTAAATGGCCACACAAAAATGTGCCCCCTCTTCTTGTAAGGTCTTGGGAAAACGTCTGGGTACAAATGCGGTTCCACTACTCAGTACTCCACTACTTAAGTCGTGCTTTAGCAGCTTTAGGTTATCGTCATACTCCTCAAGTTTGCAAAGTCATGTGTGTCCTTTGAAGCCATGCCGACCAAACTGTCACTTCTCTATAAATGTGACAACTACTTCCACCCTCCCCACTGAGATATGTCCAGCGAGTCTAAACAAGTGCTAAGACAGGTTGGTTCGTACACGTGAAAACGGACATATCTGAATAATAAATGTAAAACAACCGGCAACCAATCTGACATTATCATTGCAAACATAGCTATACACACAGCATGAACTTCATCGGAACAATACATCATCAGATGAAGTCACTTAATACAATCTCTTCAACTCCCATGACCAATGAGAATTAAAGAAGTGTTTAAGAGTGATTAATACAAACGAGAAGTTAAGTACAGAAAACAACTGTTTATTTAGGAATAAGTGTTGTAATGCAGGTATACTCAAACAGGATTAACACAGCTTTCTCCGATCACTTTTAACAGTAACAACAGTGTACATTCCACTCGCATGTAAACAGAATTACACTCGCATTTCTTGCTTTGAGAGGGATCAACGCTTTAAACGATCCTGGTATACTTCGAACGCATGATGAACTGCTGGTGCAAGGTTTGATATATCAGCTAACACAAGAACCCCCCTGCTGTTTATAATTACCCAAGAGAAGCCTGTAATTTTTATGTCGATAACGAAAGGGATCATACAGAATGAAATACAAGGACATGCTCCAGATTCGGTGATTTGAATCTAACTATATTGATCATTTATGATTTTAAGGCTTCCATATAATGTGTGCATCTTATACTTCAGTTGCTGATACTCACAATGACGTCAATAACTAAGTGCTGGACTAGAAAAGTGGCTTTCGTTTAGCTGGGTGGTAATGATACTCAAAGATGACCTTCAACACGGATATCACACCGAAATATATTCTATAATCACATCAATAGTCAGCATGTGAAGAAAACGATCAGATTTTCATTAAACCCTTCTCTCGAAGAACAAATACGTAAGGGTTGTGATTCCTCCATAACAACTCACAAGCCATACATGTGTTACGAAAACTCCAGTGCTGTGGTGTAGTATCTGAGCCTGCACTGTGATATTCAAAACAGTGTACACAGCCTTAGCGACCAACTCCAGTTTAGTCATGCACGGAAGAAAATTGATAAGAAGTCCTAAGGTAATACCTCCCAAGGGTAAGATTAGTAGGGGCAGGTCTAACGTTCTAACGGAAAGCTGTCAGGCTAAAAGGTTAAGGTTGCCACAAATTGGATAAAATCTACAGTTCACATTCGACTTGTGTTAGATGTTTCTGGAAACTCACGATCACTCGAGTCACGTATAAACCAACACAGTATCTCGAGAGTAATAACACGAACTACCCAAAACACAACTCATTATTACGGCACAGAAAGCTGGATTCAACACCAATCACAACTGAATTTCATTCAACTTCATACTATTTCCTACTAGTGGTTCGGGAAACACACCAGTAAACTCTTCCATCTGCAACTACAACAAAGTCAAAGTAATCTGTAAATTGGGCAAACAGACATTACACGTACCACAATCTCCGCAAATTTGGTGTTAAGTTCGTTCTCCTCCGGCATAGGCAATGTAAACTCCACAGGCTGAAGGATACCATGTCCATCTTTGTCTGGGAACGGTAAACGTATATCTGGTGGTTCCCTGACTCCTACTCCAAAGCAACTAAACAAGCTTCCTCTGCGAGGCATGGTTGTTCAAAACATTGACAACACTAAATAAATGTCTGTAAAAAGCCAGTGGGCATGAATAACTCCCTCAATTACATTTCCAATATACAGCCCTTATTTACCGAAAATTAACGTTGTGTACATTCGAGTCCATAAATACACGCCTTTCAAGGTTATGATGAAAGATTATTAAATCAACGCAAATTCTCTGCCATCTTCGAAGATGTCCACCGACGGAAGGAATTCATAGAAACTCTACTTGCTGCAATGAGTTTTTTACTAAACAACAAACGGAAATACCCCCGTCATACCTGTCCACCAATCAAATGTAGTGTTATGCTTGCACTGGAAAACTTGAGTCAATTTTCAAACTTCGAGTTCCGGTTTCAGGGGGACACAACGTAATATAGTCTGACAAACAGATGCTCAAATGAACCAAAGCAACGTGGAGTGATTAATAAAACCCTGGTATAATTTTCTTGTTTTTATCTATGCAGGTGTTGCAAAATATTTAGTTCAGTCCTGTCTGTTTGAACGAAAGGTGTCTTTGTTACGAGATGGCCGAAACGGTTGTGTACACCAGGCCCATTAATGGTGTCAATTTTGGTTATTTGACAAGTCCAGAGGGCTTACGCAGAACAGCTGTTTGTTCTCCACGATTGACAAAAAGGAAACAACGAATGTAGCTGTGGGAAGTTGGGTATGTGGGTAATACAAGTGAAGTAAAAACATAATGGAAAAGCTTGAAATCTGCTGAGATAGTCTCAATATAGGATAGAGTTCCATATGCAATTTTGCATTTGACAATCCCGTTGAAACAGTGGTTTCAAATACGAAAATCCTATATTTCAAATATTCAATCTAACTTTTATACTTTATTCTAACAAAACAGGTTTCCTGCTTTTTCCGACCTTTATATCTGGGGTCTGACTACGTGTCCCTTCAGATAAAAACTAAATCTGCTCATCACAACTTGGTCACCTCTCAGGACAAATCATTTCTAACATTTTGGGTAATAAGAGAAAACGGGTGTTAGATCTTCCAAATATTTCGGTAACAGAGCCCTTTCAACAATTTTTCCTTTTCTTGTTGCGGTTGTTGAGCGATTCTTGCAAGCCTTCTCTTCTTCTAGTGGCAATATGGCCCCAAATCGCACTGGATAGCAAATAATTCACAGTAATTTAGTGGGCCGTGGCCCAAGTACATAGCTACTGGAATTTAAAATCTGTAACTTTACCGCGCTTTTGGAGAAAGAAAAGATCTATCCGCGAATTTGCTACCTGCAAAGCCTTATTATGGGACAGAGTAGCACTGAATAGCCTGATGGGTTAATCTTAAGTAGTGCAACCCCTCTCTTACATCTCGAATAGAATGGTAGCTTGTCAATATACTTTATGAAATGAGAGGATTCGAACCACGATCCACAGATTTAAGATCTTGGAATGTAAGGATGTGCACTTTTACTAAGCCAAAAACCACGAGATGAATATACCATAGCCCGCCTGTTTCTTGGTAAATTAAATATCAAATTGTAGCAAAGATGTGATGTATCAATTGTCAGAATGTATGTTTTTTGTGAGTGAGATAACGTTATCTTTTTAATCAGAAGAATCACTGTGTGACACTTTGTCACATCCCACGACGCATATATATCTTAGTATGGAGGTTGAGGGGACGTTGAAAAGATGGATCTGTTTTCTTACTTGAAATGGGCATTTTGGGTTTGATTGAAGCGTTTTTGCACTCTTGCACTGTGGACCTTTTGAACAATGCACATTTGTTGGGACGGCAGTTGCCCCTTTGAACCCCATCGCTTCTACACTGTACTTTTCCTTACATACTTCAGTCATTGTGCATTGTCAACTGTTGATAGTCCCTGAGCAAGTGTCATGGCTGCTAAACATTCGTATATTGAGTGCACATAAAGACTTCATAGGAACTGGAACAACGGTAATTAAGATTGACATGCCTTTGTGTCCCAGCTAACTTAACTTGTTTGCTATTTTTTATCAGCGCCCGTTGTAATGTATTTAATCTGTACTGTAGCTGGAAGGGTTAACATCAGGAACATTTTCCTGTGAGCTATTTTTGTTTTTCTCATCCTGAATGTCACAAATGACGGAAGAGCTTCAATCGTCAAGTTTCCTGTAATCACTGTGGCTATTTGTCAAATACACTCATTTCACCTGAAATAGGCCATTCGACAACGCGAAAGCAACATTGTCAGTGATAATTTTGATTTTAAGTGTCTTCTTATCACTGACTTACAATGCAGAAAGCTATTTGCTAGTAATAAACGCATCAATTACTCCTGTTGCTAGTTTAATGTCCTCTGTGCTTTAATCCATTGAGTACCAGTCTTCTTTCTACGAGTTGATGGAAAGCTTTGCTTCTGGACCTATCACTCTCTCCATCGTGACAATGACTGTCTTTCCAATTTCCTATTAAATCAACTAATTAGCACTTTCTTATCTCCATTATCTCCAGGTCGTGATTTAAATACAAACAAAGGCATTATACAAAATCTAATCTATGAACGTATGTTTGTGCTACAAGAGCACAGGGACTGCATTTCACCCAAAACTGGGAGAAATTTGCAGTTGATGCCTATTTGGAAATAGAGTTTGCCAACTTCTGGCAAGGTTTTTGAAAACTAGTCGGTTAGTCTTCAGGCACGGTTATAAGACACGGAGTAAAAGCAAAAGAGGATTTCCATGTCAAAATAAATGCATGTTACTTGTATTTAGATATTATTCCTTAAAAGAGCTCTTCGTTGCCGAAATTGATGGGGAATGTCACAACAATTTCAGATGGCCTAAATATTAGGTCTACCAAAACATGGTTAAGTTGATAAGTTTATCTAAAGTAAGAGCGTTGCAAAGATGCAAGGTTACTCTCAAGCCAAGATAAGCAACAAAAATATAAGTATTACGTATGAAAATGTCATTTCTGTCTTCATTAATGCCTTTAAGTTGAAATTAAAGCTTGTGTGGAAATACGACAGTAATTTCTGCTTTTGATCTATCTTCATTTGCTTTCATCTTTTGTGCATTGTCACCTGATACTCCTGGTGGTATCATAGTTTACGTGATTTTTCAGACAAGATTCCGTGGTAAACATTCGTAGTACATTATGCAATGCACTTTTTTTAGATCTGACCCAATCTCAAGAGCTGTATTATCTATTAACAAAACATTTACAGAGACATTACATATTACCGAATGGCGCAAAGTTCAAGACAAAAACTTTGCTAGTGGGTCACGGAAGTCAAAAGTTTAACGGTAAAAGCCTTTTAAGGTCAAAAGTCACATCCTGTTCCATGTGCACATTGGCAAGAAGGATATCGATCTGATAGGGCCATTTTAGAAGTGAACAAATGAAAACCATAGTTCATACACTGTCCTTGACTTGATACTTCTTGGGTAAGATACGTCTAACGAAGTGTTACTGTATTGTACATTTGCAAAGATTCACGAACCTTCTGGTTTAGAAATAATAAAAATGAAAACCAGATTTTGCTTCGAAATTGATTCGGAACAGGAATGGAATCAACTTCAATAAACTAAAAGATGCGTCAGACATTTTACATAGAAATTTCAATCTTGTTTATTAGAAGGACAACCCGTACATAGCAATAATCTTAAAAGCTCACCACATATCCCGCAGGCATAAAGATATTTTTAATTCAAAGGTATTAACTATCCCAGCTCGTGAGATAAGGTATGTTTACTCTTTATAGGGTGCAAGTACATCTGAGTATTTAAAGTATTTAAAATTTAAAATTTAGTATTTAAATTGGTTGAATTTTCAACCTACTCTTCGCTTAATCAGTTACCTTTAAACGATGGGCAAGATTGTTACAATCCAGATAATTCTATGTAACAATTTTGGATTATACATTTCTTAAATATGATATTGACAAAGTACGTCTGTTTCATCTCAAAATGTTATGTCAAGCCTGACAACTTAACACGTCATCGTCTTTTAAATAAGAAGTCTTTAGAGCTGGAACTTGTATTCTCCTAAACCATAAACGCTTACAGTTATATGTACCATTAACAGACCCATTTAAAGTATTCACTAATGCCAACGTAAGAAATCAAAGTTCACACTGAAGAGTTTTCGTGATATTGCATAATAGCAGAGTCACAGAGAAAACTTACTAAGACCCGTTGAAACTCCTAGCAGCGTGCCTATATACCCCGAACACCATAAGATGAGTGCTCACCCAAGCATTAAGCGTATAAAGGGCGGAGGTGACTATTCTATGACACGGAGATTATCCTGTTTTGTAGAACCGAAATGTTCTTATATCAGAGGAACCATCCCCTATCGTAACACTTCAAAGTAATCACCACACGTACTTGCAATATGATTTAATGTAACCCGTTTGCATTATTTTCAAAACTGTTTTGTTCTCTTACTGGCTGCTCCCGCTTTAGGTAGAGTCAGTGACGGCGCCAGTCGTCTGAAAAGTTGGGAGGACATGAACTCAGGGGGTACAGGAAAACTTTTTGGACCACGCCCTTTTCTGCCTAAGAATGCTCTTTTTTCATTTAGGAAACACCTTCCTTTCTAGCAGGAAAATCTCTTCACTTATGAGAATAGCGGGGCCTTTGTAATCACAAAAGCTTTTTAAAGGTAGAAATTCCGTATATTAAGGAGCACCTTCGGGAAAATGTGGGGGGACTAGTTTCCCCATTCTTCTCGGTGGTTCCGCCATTGGGTAGAGTACCTTATTCCCATTAGTTTTCCAGTCATTTTGTTTTTGCACTGGCCGTCCTCATCTCTCGTTCAAACCCTGTCTTCCTTTTGTCTTTCCTGTTTTGTTATTCTTCGCTTTCTGTTATTTGGTGACAAACTTCCTTGAAAAACTTTCATCAACTGTTACAGCTGTAAAACTTCCTCCAATAACATGAAGATGAACATTGGCAATATTTGTCCTGCTAAACGCAAAGACAATTGTTATCCTTTAGTCAGTGACCCCTCTGTCACCACTGAATCGTATCTGTAGCTGTACATAAGAGAATGAGAGTACAAGTGATTGAGTATGGAAATTTACAGTGGTACTTGTTTACAGTATGATGCTAAGAGGATATAACTCCAACTAAAATATACTAAAATTTTGATTCATACTATAACCAACACTAACTATGGTAAAATGGTGTTGCTAAGAAAATTAACCGTATACACGCACATTTTTACAAGGAAGTGCTTGCATAAAGAACTCAGTACTCGGTTAGGCTTAAACCTAAGGAATCTTTAGTACTATATGAGAGATTGCTCAAGAATTTTAAAAAATTATATCGTGTGCACTTAACAGGAAATATGGAACATACCACCTGTAGTTGAGATATGATGTCTGTTCTGACGACTACATATCTATTGACGAAGTTGAGGAAATAAAAATCATATATATTTGAACCTCAGAAAATATCTTATGAACCACGACTTTTTTCTTACTTAGTTAATATTCAGATTATGTAAAAAGGTGAAGCTTTGCTAAGTTGGTATTTAAATGCATAATCCGCGTATTACTTATCGTTAACTATTTTCGATTATTCATTTTTACGTCTGATGACATCTTCATGACCCTAGATATACTTGTACTTAGCTTTATTTCAAAGAAACATTAAGGAATTTTGAGTACTCAAATTTGGCAGTCAGTTAAGGAACTTTCATTACTGAGAATTAATTGAAATCCCATGTAGAATGCCTGTAAGCTACTTTTTCTGATTGACAAGTTCAGTTTCTTGGAGTTCGGTGAACGCTTCCTGTTTCCAAGCATTTGTCATAAAACGGAGGCTTTAACACGATTAAGGTAGACAGAAATGATTCAGAGCTTGCTTTTCTGGCGCTGAAAGTATTTAGCAATTACTCCCGGGCTGGTTTGCGTAACAGGAATGCAACTGTTCTGCAGTCATCCAATCCTGGTTTAATTTTAAAGTGTATATATATTGTTGCTTTCTATTCGTGATATACTTGAGGCTTGTCCTTGAAAAAGAAACCCTGTCCTGTCACTGAGTAAGTGTAATTTCTTTTCCTCCTTACATTACAATGTGGCTGTCATTTCTCAAATTCTTAAAGCCATCTTCATCACACTGGAGACAATGTTATTTGCTACAAAAGGATTAAAAAATGAAAAGAGAACTGTGTTAGAGTGCGATTATACAAAATAATGAAATTGGGTTCACATTTTACATCCTCTCAAGACCGCTGTCAAACTATTTTTGGCTTAGAGGGTTTGAGTTGGTCTGCACCTACAGATATGAATTATTCAGAATTTTGGTCTTTATGTTATTATGCTAAGAGGCTACTTGGATTAAAATAAGGTTAATTTGGCTGAATAAGTGGTATTTAGTTAGGAGTTACTCAATAGGTTGCATTAAAAGGAGAAATGTGTAGACGATAGATAGTATAAGGTGGCTGCATTAATTATAGCACATTTAAAAGCTGAAAAATTGAGGACTTTAATCATTGTTTAAGTTGTCAAGTTCCATGTTTTAGTGGTAAGGAAGAAGTGACAAAGTATTGTATGTTATTGTTAAATTTAATTATATTCTGATTTTATTTTTGTATCCTTTTATCTCTGCGATCTGGGAGTATGCCTTTCTTTCACCCTCTCCGCACATTCCACGGATCATTTTTAAGTGCGTCCTATCAAATCGTCTCTCCTTACTGGTCCGTGAACATACTGCACAGTTAAATTTTAGGTGAATCAAAACCCCAGAGTGTTTTTCTTCAACTTTTCAAGAGAATAAACCTGTTCTTCTATAGCCATCTATATTTCCTTGGAGAAGCAGCTGGTTCGTAAATTTCTTTGACCTCAGACAACGAAACTCTGGATAAAGTTCTTATAGTGACATATATGTGACTTTACTGACATAACTGTACTGAAAATGAGCAAGCGGTAATAAAACATTACATTTGCTAAGACTTGTGCTTTTCGTATTCAGTTATTTTCCTTGCTATCAAACATAAGATTTTAAATAATTTGCACCATCACTGAGAAACAAAGGAAGCACAATAGATCTTGAACCATCTTGCGTTTATTTTAAGCAGAAACCAAAGCTATCAAGTCAAGGGTTCGAAATTGCTCAAAACGTCGGTAAAAGCGGTGTACTGAGAGATAGTGAAAACTATCGCTGTTTTGCAAACCGCTTTCTAAAAGTTTCTGCTTGCTTGGTGCTACTTTCAATGTGCCTCTCTGCTTTTTTCCTTTCATCGCTTTGTTTTTTTTCTGCATGCTCATGCTTATTTACTCATTTGAGCCTGTCAACTAAGTACCCTATTTGACACCATATGCGTCCTTGTTTACACAAAGTTATCCGTCTTATTGTACGATTAGTTGGCGACGAACGTATCACGAATCAAAGTCAAATCTTGTTGTCATATTTCACTGAATCTTTAATGCTGAAGCATAAAATAGAAAAAATAACTTCTAGGGACATGTGAATATCATATGAATTGCATAGCATGCTTGCCTTGTATGTATATATTTCTATTGAGCTGTTTAGCTTAGTAGAAAAGGAATGGCTATGATTCGATCTTCGTCGCGCACTATTTATTTTGGACGACGTTCACATATATAGATACAAATATATATAATATATTATACGTATGTATATATATGAATCCAACTCGCAACTCTTCAAACTCAAAATTTCTCTTACACCTACGATCACACCCACAAACACAAATAGTAACTGAATTAATAAATTTCCCGCTTATCCATCATTGAGTTTCAGCTCGTGATACAAATAACTTGTGATGACCTCCATCAAACATTTATATCGGGATGGAAGATCAATTTGAGTGTTGGGTTTGGAGTCTGAGGTTCGATAGTTGGATATCATGCTAATGCCCCATTCTTGACAAACATATATGTAAGCGCTTGCATCTACTGAGACATTAGGTTAGTAAGGTATATATACATTTATGCAAACCTAGAGCCACGCGTCTGATAAGAAGCAAAGCTGGAAACATCACTTTTCCGAGTGAAATAACGCTATTTAATCTGGGAGTCATATTGTCTCTAACATGAAGGCATTAGAAAAGAAAAGATTACTCCTTTGACAACCTGTAGTCAGTAAAGTAACAACGTGGACATTTTGTTCCCTAGAAACTAGTCCCATGGTACTAAATAGTTTACAATTGCGATACATCGCAAAGACATAAAATAAGCCAATAAGTAGATAATAAACCATGCAAGCACGTAATGTGTATCCTGTTATATGTATGGATACTTAATTCGATATTCGATTACGGAGTTATTGCAAATAACCCGTCTGACAATGTCATAATCAGGACTGACATATTTCATGGCAGGTCACGTAAGTGGCATCCTGAGGTCTACAGACAGTCGTCGTGAACCTCTTGTCTTCCGCCTGTTCACTTCCCACTCGTGTCAAAGCTCATACTTGAGAAAACCACAAAGGAAGCTGCAAGTACATCAAATTTCCTCGTGAACAGAGGAACATCTGTTCTATTAAAGTATGAAAAGTAATCAATCGAATTGACTGTAATAAGATTATTGGATCCTTCTTACACATCTGCTGCAAGCATGTGAAAATATCTTACCTTTGGAATAGCTAAAGGCAGTTTGAGCGGATAAGTTTCATTCTTTTCTTAGAATATTACTTGCCGCCCATAACTTGATTTTGTGGCTTCCTACACACCCTACTTGGACCTCCGGTTTGTTATGTACTTTATGAAAGCCGAAGATCATAAGCAGAAAATATTTTAAAGATATCGTAAAAGAAAAAATCTTATAGATGTGACAAAGACAGGATATAATCTTTTCAAGTAGTAACAAAAATTGACATTATCAAGTTTACATAATGACGTTTTACTGTTTAATCAATCTCTAGGATGCAGAAAATGAGGATTCCAATATAAGATTAAAGGATTGATTGTCCGCTTCTGCAAAATACTAGAAAGCACTCAAAAGAGAATAAATCTACACTAAAGCAGCACAATTGGCCATTCCTGGCTCCAGACCGAGAGGGTCAGTAAGCTTCGCTGTTCAATCATTCTTCTTCGTACGCAGTGTAAATTTCTGACGTTGTCTGTCATATCCTTCCAATCACCCCTCTTCATTCCCGTTTGTTTTGCTTTCATTGAAATAATATCAGAGCATCGACACAATACTTTTCCGCATGTGTCAAACGTTGCCTCCCTTATATCTATTTTTCCGTCACTGCTAAATTTGTCAACTTAGTTTTCTTATTACATGATCAAAGAACATTATTTAAATGTTTCTTGGCAGTACCAGGTACGAATGAGTTTCTTTATCGTTATCAAGAGGAGAAAGAACTTAGCTTCAGCTCAGATTATTTTCCTGTGATTAGAATTTGGAATTCAAATATCTCTGAGTCAATGAAGATGATAAGTGCTATACAAAATATCTCAAAGGAGATTCTTATGAATACTTCAGCAATCCCCTCGGATTACAAGCCTTGCTAGCCGGTCACTTTGTTTACGCCCATGTGCTCTATAATCTTCTAATTTCTCCACATCGACTAATTAGAACATAAATGCTATCGATCTATTGAATTACTGTCTCGATTGTTGTCGAAGGTTGGTGTATTTATGAACGATCAACATCTCAACAGGTAGCTAATTGGTTACTGTCTCACGATTATAACTTCTGAGGAAATATTCAATGCTGCCTATCCTCCATATATTGTATTGTTGCTTGTATTTGCTTCCATAAGATCGATCTCTACTACTGTATATAGTGTTGTTTTGACTATGTTTGATACAGGACAAGTAGATTAAATTACAAGATGTTTCGACCAAAAGCTAGGTAAACCTAAGACGTGCTCTTGAAGAACACAGGTAATTAAAGAACCCATTAAGGTCACAAATTAGTCGTACAACTTCGAAAATGTCTTTTGGAAACAATCTTAAAAGTTATGAGACTCGTTTAAATTTGGATCTAATTAACCAATTCCTGTGAAAAATGCTGTTATTCGTTTCACAAAGCCCATAGAATAGACAGTATTGAAAATAATTCCTATTTCTGGTCAAGTAATAGTGTTGATGCAAATCACCTAGTTTAATTGTGAATCACTTGGTCTCAAGTAATTCTGAAACCCGCAATTACAACTACGCACCATTTAAACCACATAGTTAATGTTCTATAATCTTATTCCGGCATTACTCATACAGCTCAATTTCGAAAATAACCACACAAAATACAGTGTACCGCAAAATATTATTGTGTTGCTCTATATAAGATTATTGCTTGAAAACTATTATACAAAAATATTAAAATTGCAGCACCAGAAGCTCTATTAACGTGTGGTTGCAAAATGAGGATACATTATGATTTCTTTTGTTTTCAGGTTACCTAAGCTCAGAACCCTAGTTTTTTTCCTTACTGCTGTTGATAGCTTTACTGTTTCGTTTCAGATAAAACGTTTACTCATCCACTCCATAGCACCCTATTGTAAATGTACGCTTTGTTTAAAGGAATGTCATTATAGACACTGCTGATATAAATGGCCAGCTTCACATTTAAAACACACACACTGCGTGGATCAAACGGGTCGAAAAAGCATAAGACTAGTTTCTGGATGCCAGTTTGAGAAGAGAAAAAAAAACACGACATAATTCCGAGTCACTTAAACCCCGAAGTAACCACTCGGTTAAAAAACCAAATCTAAGTTCTGCGTTTATTTCTATGAGGATGCATTTGACTACTTTAGATGTGCTAAAAAGACGCGTGATTTAAGAAATTAAAGATCTTGTTTTGAATCTAGCTTCTTTTGACTTCTTGCATGTGTGAGCAGAGTTGTCAATTCGCTTTTATTGGAGGTGTAAGGAATGGTGACGTGATTACATTCAGGCGGAGGATCAGTGACACATCGCTGACTTTATATAAAGGCTTTTCAGTATCGCCCCCTCCCCCTTCATCCAATAGTACGCGAAAAACTCCTAAAAACTATGAAGAGAAAGTGTAGGAATATGTTGAGGTTTCTTGTAACCATATTTTATATCTGATATGCTATGATATAGCTTTAATGTATTTTGATAGAATATACCATGGTCGACCACGTAGCAAATTTGTTCTGGAGTTGATGATGATGGTAATTTCGCAATCAGGCCCTAACAATGAATCTTCTTGATAACCTGTTGAACAGAAGTAAAGTTACGATTGTGATCTTCTCAAGTTTTTCATTCAAATCTTACTTGGTTACAACCATAATTTTACTTTCATTCGTACACAAGACTGCGTTTTCTAACAGCGATAAATGGATGTCTTATAGGTTCAAAATTCAAACAAATACTCGAGACATCATGCTCACTTCCATGTACGGGTAAATAAAGTTAAAATCTTTTTTTACGGCCACAATCGCACGTTTGGCAAAAGGACAAAAATAATGGATTTATCAGATAATTTAGATTCTTGACATGTCCGGAATAATTCTCTACAGATATAGCAGACGTCGTGAGTGCTTGACAACGTAATACAATTGTTTTAGATATTCTTTATATTTGTTTGGACACAACGAATATACCTAGTGAATGATAAATAGCTGTGCACGAGGTGCATTCACCATCCACTAATTCTAAGTGTTTCTCTCAATAGTACTCCCCACTGCCTCGAAACCCATTGTCGGCTGATGTTATATACCCGGGGATTCTTTTATTTGTAGGTAGGTTCCAATATTAGACAATCTGTCCTTAATCTAATAGGTCAACACTAATGTTGTCAATACATATTCACATGTTATCAGAATTTAGATTATGAAGAATACAAAGAAGATAACATTATGCTGCTTATATTAACATCTATCTTTCGTTGATGCAAGGGAATGCGATTTTCCCCATTTGCTTAATTCAACAAAGGAGTCCCCTAGCTTGTTTAGACAACTTAATACTGTAATACTCCGTCAATCCTCCTGTTTGTACACTTTATATCTTCTAGCCATAATTGAGTACAAGTTTTTATCTTGAATCATAGCAATTCAGGAATAACTTTCCCCACGGAAGAAAAATTCTAATCCAACTGATGTGTCCAATAACTGGAGAGAAATACTAAGACAACCTGGGTCTCTACAACAACAGCTAGTTTAACTTAGTCCTGCACTCAGCCGTTTTAAAGTTTTATGTGTAAAACTCTCACATCTCTTGGGAGTAATGTGGTCTCACAATCAAGAATACTGTGCTTAGTGATTACATCTCATTATTTCTTAAACAAGCTTGGTCATAAGTATATAAACACAAGTGATTCATAACTTTTTTTAAAAATTTTGGATCCATACGTAGATGTTTGAGGTTACATTAGGAAATTGCTGTCGGCAATTTGTGTTGTGATAGGTTTTTGAAGTCTGTACTTGCTGGGTGTGTTCCTGGTTTCCTATTTCAGGAAACGAACTTTCTTTTCTTTCCGCTGTTTTTTCTTATTCTGATTCATTAGTAAAAAACTATGTTTTTATTTGTACTCAGAAACCTGTCCTTTAAGAAAAAAAGGCTATTTCCTCCTTCACTACAATCAGCAAAATATATTTTGTTGATAATGTCTACCAATATAGGGCTACTAATTGTAAAACAGTGTATTTATACAATACAAATTATTCCATTTTAAGTATCCCTTTGGAAAAGAAAATAAGATATCCTCGAATTTTCGTTCTTCTACGATTTAGCCAATCGACAGAACTCTGTGGATCTAAGGATAGTTTTCAAATGAGTGATAACGGTAACCCTTCCACGTTATATTTGCCCACTGACATTTAATTTGTTGGATCAGTAAGAGATTTATCAATGTAACTTGAATAAGAACAGTCAACAACGCTACCACAAAGTAGAGAAAGGAGCAAACAAAACCGTAACGGAGAGTGTATGGTATGTGTATTCAGTATAAGACACTTATTCTGGTAAACATAATTAGCACCAAAACTTGTATCTCACAAATGAACGCAAATATTACGAGAATCAATTTAAATGCTTGGAGGAAACACGAACGAAGAAAGATGAATGCAGCTCTAGTCCAGTTATTCTGCATGTTTATATGGGTTATGCAAGGATGGTGATGGAACATTCTCGATAGGGGCATGGAAAGGCTCAGGAGCTTTCTCTGCAAATGCTTCTGGAACAACACCCTTTAAATACTATTATTGAAAATAATAGGAATCTTCTCTTTCAGAGTCATATAGAGGTCTAAGAACGACATTTACTGTTTTATATTAGTCAGCATGGCAGCAAAAAAGAAATTACAAAAATGGATTTTTGTGCAACTTTTAAGCAAGCATTTATAAATTGGTTGGCTTGGTTTTTATGAACTTTAATGCGAGAGGAAATAAATATGCTACCTTTATGATATATATACATAGAGTAACGTATACAAATATCTATTCTATATTTCGTCGATCGTGGTGTGAAACTCGAAGTAATAAAATACAATTTGTCGTCTCCTAGTGATTTTCTCTGATACATGCGTATACATGTATATGACCTAGCAGTGGCTACCACTGCTGGCTCCTTTTTCCATCCCACCGCCATGCATGGCCCTAGTTTCCTATTGCCACTAGCACCAATGACTTTGATGACTCCAAAGAGCTCTGGTCCAATGAAGAAGTACTAAAACATTTGCAATTAGGCACACAATACGAGCAATTGTTTCAAGCTGCAGGGCTCTGTGAACAATGAATTATTTGAAATCTAATTACAGTTAATTTGTGGTAATTAATTGATTGCTGCTCCACAATAAATTAAATAATTTATAGGTAAAACTTCAGCTACAATCAATTGATTGTTGACCACCAATCAACTGTAATCAATTACTGACACCCTCAATAACCATGGCAAAACAGCGTCAAATGTAACTTTTCATGAACTCTTGAAAAGTATATGTGCTTTCGAAATCTTCAATTATATAATATTTCAGTATATTGTTGTTAACGCAATCGTTTCTAAAACAATTTGTCATCGTGAAATGTGTTGAATAAACCTTTCTAAGGTATGAAATGGCCCTTAAAGTACTACAATGAACAGACTTTAATTCTAATAATCGTACGTCTTGTTGTAATCTTATACCACAATAAACTTGCATGTCAAGTTGGCGGAAAGTTAGTTGCATATTCGTTGGCAAGAAGCACCGTTATTTGAAAGCTTTGTTGTCTACATATTTGATTAGCATTCAATATTTAGGTTTTCAAAGGCTACATTGCAAAACAGTTGGGCATTGAAACATCTCACGCGATCGTACTCACTTTTCAACTAAACGTCTCCTTGTATATTGATATATAAACAATTGACAAAACTTTCACCCCTTACTTTAACAATTTCTTTGGCTGAATAGGAGCACAAATTTACTGGTCATTCACAATTGTAAATGTCTTAGCATCTGAAACAGAAACAGCAAAACAGGTTAGCATTTTTGACCTTGGACACCGAATAATTCTTTAAAATGCTTTTAAGGAGTCTGCACTGCCGGATATTCCTCGATAAGCTTTACATCCATAAAAAATTCCAGATATATTTCCATTCTTCGTTAAATGCAAATATCTCATTCGTGAGCAGTCATTTCTATTACTCCGCAGAAGATGACAGTAGATAACGAATAATACGTAAATCTCAATTAGCATATTTTGTACCTAAAAAAACTTAAAATTCATTAGTGAAACGGATACGATATATCTACATCCGGTTAAATAAAACAATAAAATTGAAATGTTTCAATTGGTGCTTTGTCAGAAACAGAAGCTGATTTCATGACAGTGCTTGCTCGCATCACTTGTTTATTACTTTTAATTATACACAAATAGAGAGTATTTGATATCAGCAGTTTTTTCCGCAGTGTTGTTTTTCGCGTGTGTGTTTATTTTGGAGAAAAAGTTAGGTACATTTCTAATTCTGTCTCATCACTGCTGTGTAAGAAAACAAAGTTTTTATCCGGATGGTGGAGACAAAAACAAAACGCTCAATTCCCAATGAGCTTACGCAACATTACGGAATTGAAAAAGGCACGAATGAAATAACCTCTTGTGAGCTAAGAGAAAGAAATTTATTTTTACTCAAACGAGATTGCTTATTAATAAGACAATGTTTATTGGTTAAAGTGTTGACTTATTTTATCCGAGTCATGTTCATTATGCAGGATATATACGATATCATCGAAATACGCGTGGGGACATAGTTGTAGACTTAGTCCAAACCGTCAGCATACCGTGTATATGCTGTAATAACTGAGCTGTTGATCGGCATGCGAAATGTTTCTTTTCATTTTTTACCACTTGCTTACCTTGGTTTTCTATTTGCAAACATTACATCTAGTCGAACGCGTATGGAGATAAGCTTCTCTTTGGAGTGGTCTCGTGTTCATGTTTACATCAGTACCTTCTATTTCCTTGTTGTTGATCGACATATCTGAATCATTCCTACATGGTAAGACGGCGCTAGCTGCCAAAAACTGGAAGGACTATGTGTCTAAAAATTTTTAGGTCCTTTTAGGACACGTCCTTTCCCCAAACCCTGCTCTTTTCGAAAGCCATATCATTCTTTCTAAAAATGTGGGAAGTTCCTTTGATGTAGCGCATTTTTGGCTTAGATTAACTTTGCAGGACTTCAAAATTGCTCACGCCATTATCTGAAATCGTATCCAGCCTACATTTTGTCCACAGTTTCGGACGAGTTAAAGAAATCACGCCTGGTGAATATTGGGGAGGACACTTACTCCCGAGTCCTCACCGTGGTGCCGCCTCTGTCTACATATTTTATAATCGTCTTAAAATCAAATTTCAAAATACCGCGCTTATAGATGAAAACTTTATTCAATAAAGGTATATTGGTTTGGACACAGGTTTATTTATCAATAAAACTGTACTGGACATACACGTTACACAGTAACAGCCCTTGAAGGGCTAAGTCGTTATCTACTTTCTGCAAAACAATCAACACACTACATTTAACTATATTTTCGTGGAGATGGATTAAAAATGCTGTCTAAAACTGCCAATATACGTGTTGATTTTTTACAGGCTTGACTTCTAAAGCAGTGAATGTATGCAGGAAAAGTTACAAGGCAATTGTCATAAATATAAGCCCAAAGGCAGTGTATCTTAAGAATTAGCACAGAGACTATTTAACTTGGTCTGCTGTTTTTACAAAGCATGTAGATTAACAAGTATCGTCTGAGGAATATTTTACTCTCTCAGATAGTGATGAAATAGGGACTTGATATGTATTGCTTAGCATCAAAATATTTTAGCGCTTCTCTATCGCCTAATCCGTTTGCAGCATTATCTCACATACAGTACGTTCCTCGGGGTAGATTTACTAAGTGATAATTAAACAAAAGAGGTATAGGTGTCATCTACTTAACATAAGGAACTGGTTTATTTCTCTACGTCCTCCCTCTTTTCTGTCTTTTACCATATTTTTCTATGTGTTGCATCCATTTTAGTAAATGGTCTATAATTTTCTATCCTCTCTTTGCTATCGTTCTTAAACTACACTCCGATTGGTTCAGTTTTTGCCTATTTTGGTTCCAGTCTACTTTCTATTTGACTTACTGGTGAGCTTACCTCATTCTGTTGTACGACAACCTTCTTTTCAGTCAAAAATTTCTGGATAGATAGTTTTTCTCTCTACGCGGGTAGTAAAGTGACAAGTTTTTAATTTATCCAACACGATCCCACGTCAAAGAAGCAAAAGCCTCCGATTTTAACCTCCGATTTTATTCTAAGATAACCGCAGTTTAGCTAGCGCAATTTCGCTAACGCAACCCGTAACCCGTGTATTCAAAATCTTAGTGACTCTGTGTGCCGCGTATGTATTTCTTTGAGCATCATCTTGGCTATCATTTTCAGTCTAATAGCTATTTAACACTAAAGACACATGTATTATGTAAATGCAAAGATTTCTTGATGGTAGGGAGACTGGAGAAGTCACTGTGCAAATTTAATATTTGTTGATTAATCAGGTAGATAGTCTTAGCATAAATAAACAATGAGATAACTCAGTTAGGTGACTTGAGCTTTCTACATGTGATAAATACGATTACTCGGATAAGAGCTTTGAATGTTTTGACAGCATCGATTTTAGACTTTGTAATCAGCAAACACCTGAGAGATTAAAACAATGATGCTTCAAGAGCTTACCAAAGTGGTGAGATAATGGTGCTCACAGTAGCCAACATTTGTGGTTAGACATGTAATTGTGAATTCCTGATAATGATCGGAAGCGTACGTTTGTATTGGGTTAGCAGTCAATGATCCACGGAGCAGCAGGTTTAAGCTATGTTGCACAAAGTCAGACCTTAAAATCTGTAGAGTTGCTTGTTAACTGTAAGCTACCTTATTGCTCAACTGATTATTCGATTAAAAGTTTATTTTATTATTTGCATTTTCCTGGGACCACAATTCCTTACTCTCCGCAAGTAATAAAGGTTGCAGAAAGTGCCTACATAATATTTGCTCAAAAATAATTTCTTTCCCAAGCTAGAATGTTATTGAAAATGCCACCTTTAGATCTAAGTTTAATAAATTTTCAACATCTTGTAGAACCTATTGGAAAGCTACCCTAATATTTTTACCCAGAATCATTTATTGTGGAGTTTAGTGCCCATTGTTGAAAACCGCTTTATATTTAAATAATGCAGAGTCTTCTAAAAATTTCATTAACCCACAAAGTGATCTAGATCACTCCAAACATCTGATCACTTGCTCGCAGATCCATTTTGGACATAACCCGAAAATGTCGACATAATCAGTATACTGTTGGGACTTTGTTGGCTTTTAAGCAGCAAACGAATGAAAGAACGCGCCTTCAATTGAAAAAAGGATACTGTAACTGAAAATTATAATAACTATCTTACAGCATGTATGATAATCATTTGTACTTCCTAGTCATCTGTCGAGATTCGGTTAGGAACAATGATGCATAGTTGTAATTTTAACGAAGTATTTAATGAGTAACGAAGAGTGTCCGATCGGTTAAAAAGATGAGTGATGTGACATCAATATCAAAGAAGAATCTTGCGTCAATAAGGAATTCACGAGTTTGATGATAAATTGTTGGTAGTTTGATAGCTTTCTATGGTCAAGCTTATCTGTCTTTATCAAATATATCGTAAATTAACACTAACATGCCAGATGAAAGTATTACAGATATTATTGTGAATTTGATGTTAATCTGTAGCTAAGCTACCGAATTTATTAGAGGACAGGAGCAGACATATTTACATATTTGTATGCTATCAGAGAATACAGCTATTTGCAGAAACAATGGATTTTGTTACAGCCTAGTTTGTGCTTTAAAGCTCTTACAACGCTCCCATTGCCATTCAGATAACACTTGAGTTGGCGTCAGAAACGAATTCATTATATTAGATACATTGCTATTGTTCCATTTCCAAACGTGTCCAAAGTGTCCGAAGTGTGAACCCACGTGATTCCTGCCGAACTTTTGTAAGGCAAGAAACGTAAGTCAGCGTAGGCGTGCATTAGTCAAGGGTTTCAGTTTTGTACTGAAATGTTTATCCAATGCTTTAAACAGAAAGATGGTTCTTATTGGTTGCTGCGTTATGCAAAATATAACTCTGCTCAAACACACAACATTTCTTTTTATTGAAGTAGATACAACCACGTTCAACACATGATTAGCTCTTTCTCAATATTGATCATTTTGGTTATAAAGCAACGAAAGTCTTTGGCTTTGTTTGTTGCGAATAAATGATTTAAAATTGTCACTTCACTTGATCATAGAAGACCAGAAAGAATTTTACACCCACGTGGTCTTAGCATCTCCATTGGAATAATAAACAGAAATATAAACAGCTAAAATACGAAATTTAGAGATGACTGACTATACTGTAATGCTGTAAAACTATTATATATCAAGTTAAAGTACAAAATCTCTAGTACTGAAATAATTTCGTACTTAATTCTCCTTTTAGACAAGATTTGACCTGCAGGGCCTTATTTATGCGACCGAATACAATTTGGATAACAGTTTACTCTTTACGTTATGAATCACAGGGTTTCAAATAATAAATGTTTAAAGACTTTTCAAGCACCAAAGAAGAGGGGTAAATTGTTTTGCATCTCCTAGAAAATACGACACTTGTGCCTACTGACATCTTACCTAGTGTTCTGATCGTGAATTTTCTCACACTGATCAGTTTTTGCCAATAACCTTTGTTTTGTAAAATTATTTATGGCTTGCAATTTAGCATATACATGTACAAGAGGGCAACAAGCAACATATACAAGAGATAGTAAAATACCAGGCAAAAGGATGAAGAAACGATTAAAAGGCATAATTGATCATTTTAATGTAAGATTTCTTTATTCTAAAATGCTTATTCGTTGAGATTGTTGAGTTTTTCGTTAACTTGACAAGGACACATTAGAAAACTTTGAAAATCAATGTGTTTGCCAGATAAATATTTGACCTTTCTTTTATCTGATTAAACAACGTTTCGTAGAATAAAATGAACAATTATGAGTTTAAGCTACCACAAATGTTGTCATGTCAAGTGTAGAAATATGCCATGAACGTTTTTTACATGTTGTATTTCGGGTCACCCCTTTGCGGATGTAGTAACTTCAATAAAAGACTTAACTATACTCGCTTTCAATTGCAGAGACTCCATGTGGATTACCAGAACAAGTTCTCCATAATCCGAACACGCAGTGGATAACGGTCGATATTTTGTTTGAAATTGTTTCGGCAATTAGAATTAGTGATCAACATTAAGATCTCAACAATATTTGAACAAATAAATAATCTGTGATTCATTTGTTTCGAACAAGTTGTATCGTGCAGATCTAGTAAACGAAGACTAAAGCATGGTAGGGTGAACATCTAAATCCTCTCTTGTACTTGTCTACAGATTAATATTTCTATTTTTGTGACGGACTATAGAATAACTACAACCAGTTCTAAAATGAATAGATGTCAAATGGGTGATTGGTATATTCCATCACTGACGAGCATAGGAGATGAAGTGGCATCTGAAAAACAAGAAGGAATGTTCATATTTAAAGCTGAAAATATCATGAAGGCATCGCCATCTATTTGACCCTGCCACAGAATATTCTCTTTTCTTTGTTTTTACCCTCTCGGAAGGGGATTTATCTCCCATTTTGGCTCAACGCGGTGCCCTATGACTTCTAGTACAATGTCATCTGCTGCATATTGCACTGTATTGACGCTTCAAAACTCTATATTTCGGTCTCTTTGGGATCTTGCTTTTTATCTACTTAGATACAGAATACGACGTTTCCTGTATTATGCTTTGTAGTGAGTTTACAGCACCGACATGTTAAAGGAGATCTTATCAAGCGATCGGAGAATTTGTTCATATTGAATCTTGTTGGTTGAAAGATCAGTCGGGGCGACTTTATACGACGACATAAAATCTGCATTTTTTTAAAAAAGCTACTTATAAGGGAAATTCACAAGCCAAAGAGGCGAGGAAAAGAAACAGTGGAAGGAAATGAAGGTGAATTGCAGTCTATGGATGCACAGTAAGTGAGACGCTAACAAATTTGTCCTTTCCTGACTACAGTTCATATGTCCAAAAATTGGGAGCTCTGACTGCACTTAAAACTTCTCATTCTCAAAGCGTAGCTATCAGCAGAAGCTTCGCTTGTCCTCCTACACAATTCAAAACTGCAGAAAAGTTTACATATGCAAGTTGAGAATGAGTATCAAAGAGATTATTTTGACGTAAACGAAGTCTAGTCTTCATACTTGACGTCTTACTTTAGACCTTTATTGTTCTGGCATTAGTTTACGAATCACCACCTTTCTTTTCCGTCATGGCATTGTTTCAAACCCGAATTCCTCGCATTGCGACGCCCAAACATTGTTTATTGCTCTAGCTAAGGAGTTCTATACCATTCTCTACTGGGTTTCGTCATCTCGAAGCAAAATGATGGCGATAGGGATAAGAATAAATGTCAACACGCGATCTCCGGCTTGGAGTGGCCGTATTCTTTGTCTCTAATCTGACTTTTAAGGAGTGAAGTTAACAATCAGTAATTTTAGGATAATATAATACTGTATTGCATCATGGTTTTTCAGTCTTGGCTTGACACCCCCCCCCCCCTCGCCCACCTTCAATCGAAAATTTCTTTGGACGCCATTGACTACTTTGAATATTAGATATGGATAAACGAAAGTTTCTCTCAATGGTGCACAACTGTTAAGATTCACGTTCATTTCTTATAAAGCTTTTAAAAAAGCGACGGTTCATGTGAACAACATTGGAAGTCTGTTATAAAGAAATGCAATTGCCATGGTGGGTTTAAAAGGAGTGTTCACAGCTGTTTACATACGTGAGTACTTAATCGGGCATACCAAACCTGTCTAGTCATAAGCGTGCTTACAGTCTTGTAGATGGAGTAATCCTCTCATGACATCACACTAGTCTATGACACATGTATGAAATGATGACTTATGAAAATCTCCCTTAATCTTTGACCTCGGCAAACGTAAAGTGTCGGCCTTTGATTTGTTTGGATAAACAGCGTTATGAAAAAGTCAGGAATTGAGAACTTTTACGTTGACAAGCTTGGAAATAGGCACACCCGTCTAGAGATTTTGCAATAAGAACCAGTTCCTTATTTGCTGACTTAAAAATTTTGTAAGTAAGATTTTCCTTAATTTGTCCCTACTTTGTGAAATGTCATTTTCAAATTTTAGAGCTTAGTTGTGCTTGTGAAGTTGGTCTTTGTCAAAAAAAAGTATGAAGCGAATACGATTATTAATCACGTACAACTTATAAAATAAATCCCGTTTAAAGGATATCCTTGGGTCTTAAGTGTAATTGCTATGACTTTATTCACAACACAAACACGCACATATTTTATTAACGTGGGCAGAACAGCTAGTTAGTAAATTTTCAGCTTTATTTCTTGCACATCAGGCTCACTGGTTATAACGGCTCAAGGATTATTTCCTCTCCGTTTCTTGTCAATTACAAAGACTGAGGTCAGAGCTATTGAATCGCACTATTCCTTGGCACGAAAATACTTTCACAAGAGCTTTACGCTTATACGTTGTTAACATTGTTGACTAAGCGAAAGGAGTTTCGTAATATGTTCTGTACATCATTTAAAAGAGTGATGGCGAGATTTTACCTAGATTATACGTCGCAATTTACGTGTCAAATACAATTAGCAAATTAAATGAATGTAAAATGCGACGCTTGATTTGAATTATCTGCATGAGAAAAATTATGGTCGAATAAAATTATTATATTCGACATACTTTGTCACTTTATGTGACATTGACGTGACTTTATCGATCAAACCTCGTTTTTAGATGCATCGAATATAATGCATAAATTAATGACATCATTGGAATAATTTACTTAATGGATTATAAAAATTGCATTTCACTCGACACATTAAATACGTGACTTGATGTCAGCGTCAAGTCGCATTCAAGTCGAATATAATACAACTGTATTCGACGCATGTAAAATGCGACGTATGATCTAGGCCTAAGGAGTAAAACACATTTTGGCCGAATGCTACTTTATGACATTAGGTAAGGCTATTACGAATATTGTCATTAATGTCGCAAATCGATTATTATATATGTAAGATATGAACTCCAAATGTAACAGCGATATCATTTGAAAGACAGCAGCACAGAAACAGTCCCATACAACAAAAACAACACATAGCGATTATAAACTAACGGTAAAAATTTCCCAACCCTAAGGAGTCATCTACTTTCAACTTCCTTAAAAGGAGCTATGGGCATAAAGCCTAGTGATAAAATTCGTATGGACTACAATATGCTTCAGGTTTACGTGGTGTCCACCGATGATGTTATAACCCTGCGAAGTTGGTCATTTGAAACACATTCAATCTTAGCTTTCATCTAGCCATACATTTGTGAGTTCCTGAGAGTAATCAACACAAAGAGAAGTGATAACGATGCAAGGAGTCTGAACAGTCCGATGAGATAGACGATGGTGGTCTCTTTAAAGGTCTCCTTACAAAACGAACGGTTCATATGAAGATGAGGCGAAGGATCTTATGAAGAGACAAGAGATAAGGTTAATGAGCGACACCGTTACTTTGAAGGCGTTACAAGCCAGAGAGATTGAATATGGATTTATGAACAGTTATTAGATGGGACGGAGAGGAATGCTCACAATCAGATTATTTTGGAGAAAAACTAGTTTCCCGATTGTTTACAAAATCAAAAGAATGATATGGAATTTGACTCTGTTAGCGGACATGTTTTTACTTTTTATTTATATTGATAAAGATGTGTTATATGACAAGAAAGTGTATGTTGCAGAGATTCAGGTTCCATCAGTCACCATCCATCTGTAGTTACGAAGTTGGGAAGAAAATTGAAAATCTGTGATTATCAAATCACCGGTTGCAAAAGAGCTATGACCTAAGGCACATACTTCCATAAGTCCAGCTTAACATTAAACGTACGTACCCAATCATAGACAGTCGAATAGCAAAACTGCAATCAACTAGTCCTGTAGCAAGGCTACAAAACACAAGCGAAGTTCTATCGTTAACACCTCTAGATCGAGAGGTCGTAGGAAAGAAACTAGTAGCAAATTCGGAATCTAGGCTCTCCAAATTGACAACAAGTGTGGCATTTTAATAAATATTTAGGAATTGGAAAAACTTTCCGAAAAAGTAAAACTGCAAAAATTTTCGAAAAGGGATAAAATGTCCTGATCGGCAGCAAGCTCCATAAACGTATCAACATGGCGTCAACAGTTATGGTTCACTTCGTAAAGAGAGTCTGGGAAAGCGAGACGCTGACCTCCAACACCACGATGTTAGTGTACGGGGCCTGAGTGCTCAGCACACTGCCTACAACAGCGAATCACGGCTCCCTTTACTCCCGCCAAGAGCACAAGCTCAACACCTTCCACCAGTGCAACATCAGGAGAATCCAAGGAATTACCTGGTAGGACCTTGTCCCACGAACATTGCCTAGTGAGAAAGTGTTGAGAGTGTTGAAAAAAACTTTCTGAAGGACATGATGCTCATGTTAGAAGCAGATAACAAAGTCACGTGGTAGTGAGAGGGTGTGTGCTTCAACAGCCTTCACAATCAAAACAAATGGCTGAACAATTTAAAGGTTGTAGACGACGGTTGTCAATCCTAGGATCAAAACGACACTTGATGGTGATATTGTATCTATCGACGACCTTGGCGTCAAACCAGAGTTACACAATCGAAAACCGGGTGACTCTTCGCACTAGAACAGGTCCCGGAAGCCAAGATGGTTACTGCAAGACAATTTGTGTTCCTTGTATAAGATCATCACCTCTCTCTCTTTCTCTCCCTCTCTCTCTCTCTCTCTCTCGAATCCCAGCGATTACTAGCCCCTCTCGTCCGAGGCTCATTTTATGCCGATCATAGGTGCCGGCCTTTATGTTCTCAGAGTGGGTGCCGGGATGTGGTAGGGCTCATAATTAAGAATTAGAACGACTCATAATTAAGAATTAGAACGATATACTGTCTGTTATAAGAAAAGTTAGAACAATACACTTATATTTCATTAAAGTTTATTGCCAATTTGTTACATAACAAAGCAAGTCCAATAAAAGCGTTAACACAAAAGAACAAGAATGAATGTCGAGAACTGGTGTAGTTTTCAACAGTTAACGTTTGTGAAGTTTTAACAACTAAAACCTGTTTCTTACAGATGATTTCAAAATATATTCATCTACCAGATCATCAGCTGTAATATTTTTCACAACACCTTTGTGGAAGTTCATTAGAGCGTCAGCATTAATACTTTCCTGGGACAATCGTGACTTTAAACATGCTTATACTCTTCTTAGACCAGAGAATGATTTTGCTTCTCTATCAAAGAGAAAGAGGACGTTTTCGTAAATGTTAATTAAGGGGTATTATTGTAAAAGGGAGACTGGAATTAAAGCTATGGTCCTTATAACTTTTTACCTTATGTAGGCTTTAGTTTTTCTTCTTTCGAATCTGTTTACATTTCCAATAAATATTTTATCAGAAGATTTTGGCTATGTTACATAGAAACAGATATTAAATGGAGTAAAAGTACTATTTTGAATTCACTGCCTTTTCCAAAAAAGAAGTTTTGCATTGAAAAGCTGCCAGGGGGCTGACCGCCATAATTTCCCGGGGGCCTCGAGCCCTCAAGCCCCCGCGTAGTCGGCACTTATCATGCTGATAAACACATTTTTGATTAAAGGCAATATTGAATTGTCAAGTGAAAAACAATCCTATCGCTGAAAATTATTCAATGCTTCCTTTTGCTTAAGGCAATAACAATTTGACTTTGGTTATTTTATATGGAAGGAAATGACTTGTAAACAAGTGTTGGTCTCTTTCACCATCGAGAAACAATAATTATTCAGAACAGGCCGAAATACAATTAACAGGTAGTATGAACTTTTATAAGCAAGGTCTAAATTGAACATGTTCCAAAAACTAGTAAATATAGATAGTAGCTGATATCTATGGCGTCCAATTTGAAAAACATTGTTACTGTATTGCATGCGTCGTAAAAAAAGCTGACTTAAGGTATTCTCTGATCTTGTTCAAGAAACAGTACCCATGGAAAATCAAATTACGTATTAGTAATGCCATATTTTATTGATGATTTACCTGTGGCTTCAGATTGAGCATAAAAGTCGACGCAGATCATTGCATTGTGGGGTATTCATTTCTTTGTATCACAACATGAGTCAGTACTATTTGATTAATTTAAAAAGGGTTAAATTAAGAAGCTCAAGCTTTGCTGTTTATCATTGTTAGCGACAATCCTTGACATTTTTTGCTCAAGAAAAGTTTTGTTTGGACAGAGAACGCATAATAACATATTAAACAAACACAGTCAATTTTCCAAAGTCAACCGAAATTCGGGTTCGATTTGGAATTAAATTAGAGGAAGTTGAGGAACATAACCTGTCTAGGGAAATTAAACAATAAAGTTAAAGGAGGAAAGAGGCAGATTATTTGCAGAAAGTGAAGAGAGTGAAACATATTCAACAATTGCTCTCTTACAAATATCATTTTACATTTGTCCTTTCTAAAGTTGTACATTGTTATCAATTGTCTGTAATGATGGTTCTGTCGTGAAATGCAGCATCAGTCACCGAAAGCTAGCTAGATAAACTGAATATTTATCACCCCGCTAAACTTGGTCTATGCCTGGATAGCCACTGATGAGATTGTGCAAAATAGCGACTGTCATCGAGCACCTGTAGTGTCGATAAATTGCAAACTGTCCGCTCCATCAGAGAGCTGACTAGAACAAATGGTTGTTTTGGTAGTTGCTATCTTTAACAGCAGTCAGGATAAACGTTCCGTTACAAAATATGACAATTAATCAGCTTCACCCCTTTTATATTTTCAAGTGTGTTTATGAGAACGGATTAGTTGAAACATAAACTGACATGAACATACATGAGAAAGTCTTTGCATAATATCATTCTCTTGTTCTTTTGCTTAAAAGTAAGGTCTTCAGCTTAAATTCTTACTTATACAAGCATGATATGCCACAATAGAGATCACACAAAGTCTTGAAATTCTTCTTAGTACAAAATCGAAATCATCATACTATTCCTTACGACTTAAAATGCAATGATATACGAGTTAAAGTTATAGACTTCTGTATTTTTCATCTCACAGTATATTTTCTCTTTGTTTCCTTTTCCCAATTCTTGTTTCTCTCTTTGTTATTGTTTCATATTCGACCCTGACTTAAGCTAAAATTTCAGCATTGTTGTCCATTACCGAACTTTGGTGAATGTATGGGATTGAACAGTTTTATATAATAAGCCTTGAAGATTACCCTACTACCTAGAGCAGTATTTAATTTGCGTACCAATTGAGAATGCTTACCTGTAATCGATGTCAGATGAAAAGCTTTAGATACGTTTTATTTAATTTAAACTGTATTTAACTTCTTTGCAATAATCACGTAGCTGGAGATGTCTGTTGGGGTGGGCAAACTCGAGCAAGAGCGATACGTTGAGAGAGAGCAGGTTTTTTATAGAAGAAAACATGCCCATAACAGCAAATGAAGAGTTTGTTTTAGACTAAATCATGTAACGAAGAAGCTGTGAGTTAACAACAGAACATATTACCGAAAAATATTACAATGTCCCTTTCTGAGGTTTGATTTTTTTGACTATGGTAATACGAAGCTACTCGCTTTTTCCATTAAGAACATAGCTCAAGTCCTAGTTTCTTATGTCTGGACTTCTGTTGATCAAGTTGTAGTTCCAAAATTTCCCTAATTCTAACTTTGGGTCTTTTATATGAACATAGTACACATGAACTATATGAACATTTGCACTTGATAGACAGTGGGGCAATGACTGTTTTGAACAGCAAAGCTGGAAACTACGCGGTGAAATGCTTGATAAATGCGTATCACACAATTCATGTGAGTTTTGATTGCAATTGACTGCAACCGGTGTTCTAATTCTTGATAAAAATATTTAAGATTGAAAAATTTTCCTTTAAGGATTTTGTCTTTAGTAGTTTAAGTTTCTTAGATTTTTCAGCCTTCTCCATGTAGATTGTTTACAAAGTGGCTCCTTATAAAGTGGTGCTTTGTAAAAAAGATCTCTCTACACATCATCCCTCTCAATTGTGTGACCCCAAAACTCTACGCATCACACTTGAAAGAGAAATGGAACATATTGCGAATACTCAGGTTTCAGACTGGAGGCGAATAAAGGATTTCTTGCAATCCTGGTCAAATCATCAACTTTACCCTGCTTGATATCCATTTCATTACACCAAATTTCGAAAAATCATTTGGATCAACTGCAGCCAGAGAGGGCAAATTGTGGTCAAAAATCGAGCTTGGGTGACACTGTTCCCCCGTGCCTCCCTACAGCTACGTGGGTGCTTTACAACCATATTGCATCACATATAGCGGAACAAGTAATAATTTGTCACTTTATGCTTAGAAGAAAAAAGGCAGAACACGCACGTTCTTGCAAGGTAATGACAATGCGGCATGTTGTTTGTAGCTTGATATTAAACAAAACTTCCTACTGTTATCTACGACAGATAGTTTGTTCTTAAGTCATGGAGGTGATCGTAGAATTATTCCCGTGGAGAACGAACAAAAAATATAACACGCATGAACTAAGTGGGCGCATAAACATGAAAGATCAATATGTAGCTTAATTTCAAATTTGGCAGATTAGAATTTATGCCGCTCAGGGCTCATAGCAAACTGACATAAACTAATCTTAGAACAATTAACAAATCATCTTCTTAACATTCCATATTCACAACAAAATACTGGTTCCATTCACTACATTACATTGGACATAACAAGACTGCTTTGGTTATGCAAGCTACAATCCGATGTAAAAGCACTTGCTCCATCTTGGGATGTGAGCTTTTGAAGTCAATCCTTAAACTTAAGAATGTTTAAAGTTGTAGTTACCTATTCAGCTGTGGACCCAGTGGAAACAGGGGTACAACTGAAGAACATATGATGTTACTGTGAATTGTAGCGAGTGACCACGAGAGCTTCAAAGGCAGATCTCCTTATCTAAACTGCTCAATAGAAATTGTCGACATACTGTTTGTTACTCAACTTTTATAATCCATTTGTGTACTCAGTTGTCTGTTTATAGGCTGACACGCTTAGCAGCATATCATTAAAGACATGTTCAATGCATACAGCAAATCTAGCCGGAACGGCTTCAGATCTGCAATGTGATCTCCTGGTTAAAATTTCAGATGTTATTGTAACATAATTCTGTTCATCGCACAATACGGCTTAGTTTACGTCTTCCTTTAAATTTTTCGAATAACAACCGTCCTTTTTTCAATGTTTGTATACGTGATATTCTACCTAAATATCTCAAAGATAAACTATTTTCTTGGACTAGTCGTTTTCTTCTTTTTATCGTTATTTTTGTTATTCTTAATAATCAAATTTATCAAATATACGGTCAAGAAGAACTTTATGAGGGATGAACATGAAGGAATTATAATCATAAGGTAGGCTTCAGCCGTTAACATAATCGCATACAGTAATGTTTCTAAATTTGTGACATTTAAATAAAATCGACACAAAATTTTTAAAAAATCTGCATATTCTGTATATCCTTTTTGCAATGATAACTTGAAGTGTTTTCACAAATGTATTTTATTCCATGCCTTGATCATTAAATTATTATCTTAAAATAAAAACAAGCGAACTACACGTCTCGTCTCTGACCAAACAATCACAGAATCAAATATTCTTAAGATGACTTTGTCTGATCCAAGCTGAAAGATTTGGTCATATTAGGACACTTGGAATATGCCAGAACAGGGACTTGTGGGAGTAGTGATACTTTCTCACAGGATGCTCTTTCTGTGGCTACTGTGTGACCTTTTGTTCTCTTGAGCGAGATTGGAACTCACAATGTGCACATAACCACGATTACGAATGTAATAGTCGTACTGTTGGAATATCTTCTCAATAATATGATGTTGAAAATTAGTCACTTTTTTATGTTCTGTTTGTACTTTGTCCATACATTATCATGCACATAAACAAATTTTTCTTTCAAAAATTCTTGAGCGTTGTTAAGTACTCCCAAGTAGCGAGATTTTTGAGGAATAGTTTTGGAGTCTGATTTACAATATAGTTACAAATTAATTAGTCTTATAGTAGCCCCACAGGACAACATTTTTATCAATCATTGACAGTGGGGTTCTTGCGACAGTCGCTTAAAACATGTCGACTTTGAACACTTGGTCATTTGACCACTTGGCTCTCAAATACAAAGGTGTAAATATAAGGTCCGTTTCACCTTTTGTGAGCCGGATATAGAAAAATTTTGGAAGACATAACAATAAAGTTTTACAGACTAACCTTGAGTTTCCTTTCATTTACGCCAAACAGAATAGTAACATTGTTAAGAAACTGCCATTTTAAAAATATCTTAGCAATTTTGATTAGGGTAAGCTCTCTAAGCATACAAAGAATCAAATTTAAACCACTTTGAAGCAACAGGTAATAGTTCCAATACAAGGGGCCAATGTCCATCGGTTTTCTATTAAACAGATAAAATTGGATTGCAAGAAAAATGTCATCATGCATCCTTTGTAATTGTTATTTTGTCTTGAACAATTTAATTGCAAACATTGCCTATTGTTCAAGTAATTTTCATTGATTTTCGAGAATTGTATTGACAGAATGAACAGATTAGATCCATGACAAGACATAAATAAATCTACATCATAAAATGAAAAGGCCTTACATAATAACAATTGCGACTTAGTACGAAACGTAGCTTGTTTTAGTCAGGATGAAGTGAATGTCCGCCATGGAATGTAATAATACAAGAAACAATCGATCTCTATTTTGCCTGCAACGTGTTTCCATAATGCTGAAAAAGTGAGAGGAATTCTCTGAATCCTCACCCGTGTTTCTGTCATAGTAATGTCGGGAGAGCAAAGTAAATGCAAGTAAAAGGGTCTGGTTTTGTGGATAGGACAAAGATTTTGCATGACATTTGTTAGAATTAATCCCAACTACCGCAAGCAAAAAGGCATTGGTGAGAAAAGGCAACTGAAGACAACATTGGAAACGAGATAACCTGAGTATAGGAATCAGCCTCGTTCGATAACGATGTTACCAAAGGAGTCAAACTTGACCTTAGTCCATAAAACAAAGTTAAGGATTACGTGGAAAAGTCTCCTAATCCGACATTATCTACTACAAGAAACAACACAAATGTCTCGCGCTTCTTAAATATAACATGCTGGAAAGCGTTTAAAATTGTTACTGTTGTTAAATCTTATGAAGTGACAAAGAAAGAAGCCAAAATAAAATATTATATATTTTAAAATATATATAAATACAGCAGAATAGCCTCTACAAATTTTTTCTGTCCTTCAAAAGCTAAATTAGAATAAATCATTTTAGCAGATTCGTGTTAAAAACAATTTAGATATAAACATCAATATCTAGTCGACAATGTCTTATTGTAACTTCAACACTTGGCTACAAAATTTGTTTCTAAGGTACTAATTAATTTTGTCAAACTAAGCGGAAATAAGGTCGGTAGCATGTTTCTCTGATCGTTTTTGTCAGTGGTTTAAATTACAATTAAAATAACCGTTTAGCATGGTCAATGTAGTAATTCTTGTTTTTCGAAAGAATTCTAAGGAAGAAGCCCAATCGAATGTTCATAATTCTCAAGTGTGGTCGTGATGTACAGTATTGACATGAATAGAAAACTCCCTCTTGCCAACTACGCTAATGAATTTGAACCCAAAGGTGATTGGGTTCAAATTCTCTCGGGTGAAACCCAAATGGTTTATTTTTGTCGTTAATCCCAAAGTACTTGGTTTCTTAGTAGCGTTAGTCGATAGTTTGTGGCTAGGGAAGTATGACAAGTATGTCTTTCGATATTGTGTTTACGATATGTTATGGCTACTGAACAACATGGTTTTGTTCCCCTCCTGGAATGCATTAACGACTTACAGTTAAGAGAAAGGGAATTGAGGAAAATAGTATTTGCCACAGTATGTGTCGTTTTTTAAAATAAGATTGCTACATTCCTCAGCTCAATAAACATCAACCTAACAGGGGAATTCAGAAATTCGAAAATTGGAGAATCAGAGCACAAAACTCTACTTAAAAGGCATTTTCATTACTAGTAAATGTAAAGTTAAGTTTGTATACATATACTCAGGACCAATCGTCTACTGTAAGCTTTTAATGGCTGTGTTCCTCTCTTTGAGAGAGAGTGTTCAACTCAACTGGTGTGGTTCAATCAGCCTTTTCCTAATCCCATGGGATTAGTAACCCCTATTCTGATTAACGTAAAGTTGGAAGTCTCATCCTCATCATTTCACTAGAATTTTTCGTCTTCTAAACGTAATTCTTTCACAACGTTATTAAATAGTCTCTTTTTGTCTTCCCCTTATCCAATATCGGCTCTTTTCTCATACGGAGTAATTCTTTCTCCTCGTCATTTGTGCCAAATACATCTACAGCCATGTTGTTGATGACGAGATATCCTCACCTTGCTCCTCTCGATGTCCTGTTGCAGAAACGCGATTGTTCTAAAACCTAACCAATTGGATTTTAAAGTGCCTGACACTCAAATAGACCTTGCAGTGAATAAGATACTACTTTAAATTCGATTGATGGCGGTTTTATAATTACATTTATGTCCCTACACAAGTCGCTGTTTAAATGTTCAATTGCAGCCACCTCGCTGTCCTGACATACTAACGCTGATAGAATGCAAGTGACTAATTACGGCCTATGAGCACATTCAAAGAATAGAGTAGTGAATATATATTAAAGAAATTACGAAGATTGTCAGCATAAAAATCAACTTTCAGACATCTCTAAATTTTGAGAATAGACACTACTTTACAACAGTCTCCTTAGATTTGTATGCTCAAGTTGCAGAGATGGGGAAACCACTAAAAGCCGTAAACAAATGATGTGGCCGCGCTACTAAATTTCTTTCTTTCTCGCCATATATCTTTTTGACATCTTGTATTCCATTGATAAAATTTGTCTTTTTAGTTGGTCTTACAACGGAAATGTTATGGTGAATCCTATTAGATCTATGGTTACTAGGGTACAAGCACGAGCAATACTTCCACATTTTCGTTTCAAGGCATCAGGCGACAACAATTCCTCTGCTTTGATAACTATTGAATAATCCACGGAAAAACAAGCTAGCGACAAAAAGAGAAATCGCAGCGGAAAAGTAATTAGACTGAAGTCGAAATAAGATTAACGAAACAGCAACCGTTAACACGATCCAATATTAAGTCTTTTGTGAAAAGAATAACTACAGGGTTAGTGTTTGTGTGTGGTTAGTGCTCATCAATTCCAGTTAATATGCATGTCATAATGTGGGTATTGGAACTCAACAGGAGAGCAATACATAATATATCTTATTTTGACTAAGTCATAAAACCATCCCATATATGTCTGTGTAGGACAGTAATGACGAGCTTAGAAATATCGAAAAAACTATGGTACGTTCAAAACATTTTCCCTTGACAAGAAGTTTCAGCAAATGAAAAACTGCAGCTTTGTGATGATGCGAAGGACAATGTTTGTTCCTTTTGTTTATCAGGATGAGCTAATTACGAATGACTTAATTGGTCAGTTATCAAATATCATATGCCATTCCTACATCAAAATCCACAACAATAAACAACAAATAAGCAATTTAAAGCAACAGTTCAGTAAACAAATGCACATCTATTAATACAATAACACGGAAATCCTTCGGTGATCGTTTCCGTAAGTACGCTGTATCATATTTAACAAGTCTAAGCTGCATTCCATATCCCATCTAAAAGATGATAGACATGGTGCACTCTGTACCCCCCTAACTGTGGGGGATTTAACAGCGTGCATGGACATTCAGCAACACTTTTGATCATTCATTCTGAGTAGGTTGTGGGATAGACTTGTATAACTTAAAGTATTTTCTTTATCGCTATGATATCATATTTACGTATCTGCTTCATTTTTATGTAGATGAAAACACGGTTGAGGAAACTTACTAACTTCAACTGCTCTTTGATTACTCAAGATAGAGTGTTGGTATTAGTAGAGGGCAAATATGGGTTTCCTGGTTTTTAACATTCTAATCGATTGAAAGTATTGTTACCTTAGGTAGAATAGCAGTGTATTCTATTGTAACGATTTAGTTGAGAAAAGTTATCTTGAAGTTGAGATGAGATTCAAAGGATGATTATGTTTACGAATTATGAGACATAAAACGTACACTGGAGTTTCTTTCTGAAGATCTTGGTTCATGTATATATGTTTAGCATTTGAGTAAGATTGTGATCTACAACACTTGGTCCACCATAAAAAGCCGGATCTATCATGAGCCAGGGAAAAGAAGAGATTGATTTATTGAAAAGGAAGCGTGGTCGCCATGCAGCCAGTCTTTCATGATGATGACCTACTTCGATTGCAAAAGTTCAGACATCAAATAGAGACGCATTTTTGTGGGCTGGAGGCTCTGTGTGTTGACCAAGAGACATACTCGAAGATTGTGGCGCCTGTTTTAGTAGAAAAACTGCCCAAATCATTTAAGTTCAATATAATAAGATCACGGCAAAAGAGTGTGCTGGAAAGGAGACTAGAAGAGCTCATCATGCAACTGGACTAGGAATTAGAAGTCAGAGAATCATGCTGAATTTTTGAAGACGAATGGACGACCTAGTAGTAACAAGCAAGATGAAGCAAAACACATGCGATCAAGAGGACCAAATACCACCAGTGCTCTTTTCACACGCAAGGGAAAGCCCAGATAGACAGCACAAAGAAGGGGAATGCATCATGCATACAGACCCTGAGGACAAAGGCATCCTTAAGAAATCTTTTAGGTGTTTTGTTTGTCTTAAAGCTAACCACAGGTCTTTTGAATGTAGATCAAAGCCTAAGTGTTCTCAGTGTAAGGCTAGGCATCATGTCTCCATTTGTAGCAGCGCTTCAGTTAAGCCACAAAATAACGATGCACCTATTAGTGCCGCAGCGAGTAAGTTAAGCCCCAGTGCCCCAACTTGGGTTGGAAGCATGTGTTCAGGGGACAGTGTGGCCTTACAAACAGCCTTGGCCAATGTGAATGACAAAAAAGAATGTAATGTAAGAGTGCTTTTTGACTCTGAGAGTCCCGGATCTTTTATTCCTGCCAAGGCTGTAGAAAACGTAGGACTGAGGCCAATAAGAAGAGAAAATTTGAGGATAAAGGCTTTTTGGTGTAGGGAAACAAATGACTGTGTGAGAGAAGCAGCGGAGGTTTATCTTGTGCCTTTGAGGGGAGAGAAAAAGTGAAAGATTCTTGTTTTGTTGTTGATGACATAACTAGTATTACAAATATTCATGTTGAAGAAGTTAAGAAAGTTTATTCTTACTTGCACATGATATATTTTTCAGATATTTCTAGGTTTGATGATAAACAAATAGTCAGGTAAAGCGACCCACCAATAGAGCCATTCTGAGCGCTTTAGCCATGTCATTTGATCCTTTAGGTTTAACAAGCCACATAGGAGTGCAAGCTAAAACTCTTTTTCAGGAGCTCTGCAAAAAGAAACGTGATTGGGATGACCCGATCTCTGAGAGCAAAGTTGTGAAGCGGGAGGAATGGATACATAGTCTAAATGACGTGAGAACACTGACAGTTACAAGGTGTGTTTATGAAGGCAATGAGGGTGAGTTGTTGAACTGCCTGCTCCACGGATTTGGAGATGCCAGCAAAAAGGCATATTGTGCTGCAGTGTATCTTGTCTGTGAAACACAAAGGGCAGGTACACAAAGCTTCTGTGTTCTAAGACAAGGGTAGCTCCACTCAAAGATCTTACCATTCCATGTCTTGAATTAATGTCAGCAAAATCTTAGCTGTTCTCACGGACAATGTTTCCAAAGCACTGTGTTCTCAAGTCATCATTGACAAGGTAAGGTATTGGCTGGACAGCAAAACTGCCCTCTACTGGATATACAATCAGGGGAATTGAAACAATGGGTAGTTTCGTGTGTCACAAATATTGAAGCCATCAGAGCAGTCAGCTTGAGGTCATGTGGGAGGCAAAGATAACCCTGCAGACATAGGATCTGGGAGAGTGTCAGCATTGGTTTTGAGAGACAGCAAATTATGTTGGGAAGGTCCAGAGTGGCTGAGAGCGAGTGAAGAAAACTGGCCCACAAATTTAGTGCTTGAAGATTCAACAGAGATAGAAGAGGAAACAAAAAAGGTTTGTGTTTTAAGTGTAGTCACAGACGAAAGTGAGAAATTGAGCAATGTTGCGAATTTGGAAAGACTTAAATAAACTGCTCAGAGTGACTGCATGGATGAAGAGATTTGTAAACAATCTGAAACATGAAAAAGAGAAATCATAACTTAGAAAAGGAAGCTTAAAAGTAAAGGAGATAAAAGAAGCAGAGAGAATGTGGATACAGGATGCACAGGAGATGTGGAAAGAGTTTGCAAAAAGCAGAGCTCTGTTAGGAATCATTGAAAGAAATTGTCTACTTATCTGCAAGGGAAGGTTGGAAAACTCGGGCTTAGATCTAAAATCAAAGTATCCAATTATTCTTCTGAAGGAACACAAATTAGCCTGTCTTAAAGCTAACCACAAGTCTTTTGAATGTAGATAAGGACTGAGTTAGACTGTCATAGAAGAGTTCAGAAAAAAATTTCAAAACCATGTTTTCGTTGCAGGTATCTTAAAGGAAAATCATTCAATGTACCAGCTACGGCAGCCTTGCCAGACTTCCGTGTAACTGAAGCACCACCATTCAGCACTACTGGGGTAGATTTTGCTGGGCCATTGTTTGTGATGGCTAAAAGTTGTGAGATGGTTAAATCTTGTATCTGTCTTTTCTCACGTTTAGTCACTAGAGCAGTTCACTTTGAAGTAGTATTCGATCTTGCTACTGCAACCTTTGTGAACAGTTTACGGAGATTCAGTGCCAGAAGAGGAACACCAGTGCGTATTGTGTTTGACAATGCAAAGACATTTAAGGCCACTTCACGTTTGCTCCATGAATTGTTATCTGCATCTGAGGTAGCAGACGTTCTACTATCAAAGCGAATAACATGGAGATTCAATTTAGACTGCATCCCACGGTGGGGCGGGGCATTTGAATGGATGGTTGGTAGCCTAAAGACTTTCCGTAGAAAAATTCTAGGTAATGCTAGATTTACACAGGATGAAGTGAGTACAGTACTTGCTGAAGTCGAAGCAAAACTCAATTCTACGCCGCCAACATATCAACATGGGGAATTTGATTCCCAGGTACTCACACTATCTCATTTGCTTGTTCGAAGAAGGATTTCACCATTATCCAATGATTTTAATGATGACTTAGATTTTGAGGAAGATGGTAAATTTAGCCGTTCTAATAGATTTGCTTACTTAACAAAGAAGTGCAGCCAAATATAACGACTAAGAGACCAGATGTTTAAGTCTTAATTTGAAAATCTGCCACTTATCCAAGCGCCGGTCCTCAGAAAGTTCTTAAACTTTGAAACCGGTTCTTGGCACACTAAAGTTTTGGGATCACTGATCTACAACACTTAAGTTTTAGTAAAAAGGATAATACCACGAAAGATCTCTCTTGGTAGTAACAGAAGTAACCCCTCACGTAAACACCAAACGAAAGCATTTGATGTTGGCTTTACTTGTTACCAAGAAACAAAAACCAATTATAACTCTACAATACTTTACCTTTCATATTTCTATACTTAATTGACTTATCGAAGCCACTTAGGACTATGAATTGGGTCATTAGATAGAATTACCGCTCAAAAATAGCATTCTTAGCCCCCACAGTGAAGTTGCTGAAACCACTCAGACAGTAACCAATTATATAACCACAAATTGTCAATTGTTGACAAATGCACTTGCCATCTTCGCATGCTACGACTTTTCCGACTTAACCGGCAAAAGCTGGCTGGAAAGGCTATGCTTATCTCATTAGTGTAAACACAGTTCTTCGTCACTGTGTAACAAGCAACAATCATCAATGTGAACATTTCTCAGTCACCAACATATCCAGCACGGCGCGAAAACCAGATTGGACCAAGGGCGAAGGACCTCATGAGAGAAATTCCAACCAATTCTTGTAAACATTTAACATATGTAACACCCCCCCCCCCCCCAAAAAAAAAAAATAAAATAAAAAAATTGATACTGACATCCTTTATCTCGTCCAAAGAAAGAATTGTTTCAAAACTCGTCACTAAGTGATGCTTAAGCCGCATGTCTAAGCGGGAAATGTGAGGACGGGTCGCTTTCGGTTCCAATTTAGTGACAAGATTACAACTTGTATACATCATTTACCAACTATTAACTACAGAGAGACCAGTGCTTGTTTTTCTTCTTCATAGCGTACCGTGCAATATACTGACGTTGTCTGTCATCCAATGCTTCCTCTCTTTTCCATTTTTAACGTTCTCAAGTATCTTTTATCGAAGTGTTGTACACGACTTTTGTATGTCAAACATTGCCTTTCCTTAGCCTAACTTCCATCAATTCTATCTGTCACTACTAAATTGTTGGGTTTTTTGCATCGCATGTTTAAAGGATTATGCCTACCTGGTCTTTGCCAATTTCAACAAACCCGTCCATGGCTTTCTCATGGTTAACAAACAACATTTCTGCACTCCTTATTTCGCCCCTCGTGGGTTTATCGTCCATGACTTACAACAGTATAATAATGCCTTGTTATAAATGCTTGATCTCTTTGACAAAACATTTTGCACAGACCTGAAAACTGCTTTTTGTACCATAATCGTTACCAATAGAAGCTGATTCCCAACTGTACTACGAGGTAGGTTTTTTATGAGAGTGGACTCCCGTTACCTTCTCTCATCGACAATATTTTGTTTGTGGTGAGGCGGGTTCCAATTTGAAACAACTGGGTTAAGATCGTCGTCGTATTCACTATACCACATCGGCTATAAAGCTGCTTATAGCAGAAAAAACAAACCAACAAAAATTGTTCTGTGCGTAAGCTTTGCAGCTTTATGAAAAATAAAGGTATCTACGATTGACTCAACGAATGATACGAAGAGAATACGCTTGTTGGTTTGAGATGTACTAGGAAAGTTTTCGGCCATGAATGTCTTTTAATCCGCCTTCATTTTCTTCTTTTTCTTTTTGTCTTTTTTGTTATGTGTTGTCCCTTTCCGCTTCTGAGCTCTGCTTGGTTGGTTTTCGTTACCTACATGACAAGAAGAGCAAAGATTGACACAAATTCCTATGGCAGGACGTAACAAAAAGCATTTGAAATAGTTGCTTACGGTAAGCCACAAAAATTATAACACAGTTTAGTATCCAGAAAAGGCCGCTTTTTCATCGAAATGAGATATAAACAAGCAGACGATCCGTTACATTGAGGAGAGTGTTAAAAGCTCAAAAACTTCGCACAAAATCCTGGTTGAAAATAATGCCACTTTTACATTTATTCAAATTTTCATTTCTGTGCTTTGTATTCTCGTTTCTGCATCGAAATGTTTTAAAATATCACGTTTTTACTTTTTTTAATCCAGCCATTTCTATTGGCTTACACAGTAAAAACTTCAGTATTGCAAACTGCCCAACATAGATAGTGCCTATTTTACTCCCAAAAATCTTAGACAAATTCTAACATAAGTGAACAGTGAGTTCGTTACTTCGTTCTTCGTTTCTGTGCATTTCATGGATACGTTCAGGTTAGGTCACTATCACATGCTTCCAAATGACACAAATCTCTGCGTTTAAAGGTAATGTTTATTTAGATCTTCTGGAGATGGTGATCCAGTTTTGTATCATCCTTCATCATCTGTACATCTCATGTTTCCTTTGCAATATTTTATTTTTTTATGCTAGTTTGCTACAGTGTGAAAAGCGTTTCCTACAAATTTTCCCTCTCTGATCAACAAATTTGTCCCAGACATAATCAGGTTATGATATCTGTGCTATGAGTACGAGGCATTGAAGGCACCACAATGTTTGAAATGTTTGGATAATGTTTGGTGTAACGGTGTAATATCTTTTTCTTTTTTAGCTGATCTCTGAACAAATACAGCTGAAGGGTGATTCATCAGTAGATGGTACCCCTTAACTGTGACCTACTTCTAATCCCTACTAAGTTTTATTTGACACACATATCTACTATAAGAGACCTCCTCTAGAAAAGCGGCCAGGAAACTCACAAATTCTTTCCGCTTCTTGCTGATGATATTCAATATTTTCCCTCTACCTCCCAATACAAGCACTCCCTGATCAAAAACAGTATTAGCAGAATAGTATTATTCCCTAGTCATTGTCTTCTATTATAATGTTTACCTTATTTAGAGATAAGCCAGCCATGCCAGGCTTTTTTGCATACATAACATACATTATCAAAATAAATCAGCTGGTTCGTAGCAACTAAATGAGGATGGCAGCCGAAAGCGGCCGATCAAAGAGCAAGTGGCATTGTAGATGAATTGTTTCCAATGTGAACGATTAAAAGATAACATGACAAACTATGTCGTAAAATTTCCGGATTGAGTGAAAAGAACATAAGCTAAATGAAAAGGCTTGCACAAGACCGTTTGATCTGAATCACCTTCTAATTGGTCTCATCTTTCATGTTCCGAATTGTAAACGTCAGCTCAACTGCCGAGCAAATAACAGACTGCTTGCTGAGAAAAACATATATAGGGCAGTTAAGATGATCTAAAGGTTGAAAAGATGTCTTAGGATAAAAAATGAGTTAAACCTGAGGGGGTAAATGTAGGCATTGGCACGAGATCAAACAGATGCGAAGGTAGTCATTTCGAACACTCTTGTATATAAAAAAACGGACAGTAATAACAAAGAACAGGTCAATGATCGATGTATCATTAGTATCGTCGTTTAAGACCCTAGCTTAATTTCAATCTCCTGCCATATTGGGAAGGCAGTCGCTGTAAATTTTACTAAGACAGATTTGCTTGCTTCATACCGAGAAACAATAACTCAACTTGCCTCCAGTAAACACTGCAAAAAATAATGAATGCTTTCAGCTGTGTTATTATCAAGCAAAATAATTACAATCACTCGTTATAACTAATTAGGCATCAAAGTAACAACCAATTTATGCTTAATAATCAATCCTATACCGTCTTCGAATCCTTTTAACACGGTATCTTTCATATAAGAATGAAAAAACGTCGAATTGGAAAAGAGTAAGTTACGGCTAGCTACACTAATCAAGAATGTACTCTCACGATGCCTAAGAAAATCTTTGAAACTTCGTACTGTCACAAGCGGCTACCAAAGAACAGGTGCAATAGGTAAAAATAAGCCTTACTTTAAGGCAATGTTTTATTGAGTACTATAACTTTGGAGTTCACACTTAATAAGGAGACAAGATAAAACATAAAAATTGACACCACTGTTCAAAACATGAAGAGTTTGAAATCTACCTTTCTGTTGTTCCCAAAGAGCACTTTTTACGAATCTCTTTGCAGCTGCTTTATCCAATGTCATCGCTAAAAGAACAGTAAAAGCAAAACTAACCGACAGCAAGGGCTAAGGATTTACTTATTTGTAAATGAGTTGACTATTAAATATATTCTGTAAATCAGGAGCACGTCCCTTTGTAGTCATAATGCAATTTTAAGAAATTTCTTGGGTAGAACTATATGACGACAGACAAACATTTTGCAGTTGCCTCGTAGCATTGATTTCCTGTCAGGAGCCTCCTACAACATTTAGGTTGCTATTGCTAAGATACCTCTTTTGAAAATACTCAAAGTGCAAACCGATGCTGCCAGAGTCTGGCACTTCTCTTAAGATATATACCGGGTCTTTGACTTCGTGGGGCTAGGTGCTTGGTTAATGCATTTGTCTCTAATAGGTAAAGTCATGTATGCCAATAAGTAAGTTTTAAGGCCTTTTTCGCAGGAAGTCAGACCAAGTTCCACTACCTTACTCCCAAATTTTCATGCGTAGTTATTTTTCCGCAGCGACAACTTTTTCTCGCGCGCATATATTCACGCAAAATAGCGTAATAGCATATCTCGTACAAGCCCAGATGCAGAGATATACGATACATGATACAGTACACATAAAGC
>JANTCA010035531.1:57760-69132 GCA_024741275.1 Chironex yamaguchii
CTGAAATCTCTCTTTAGCGAACGAAGCCAGACCGTTAAAATCTCTTGGTAATGTCTTTGCTTTTGCGCGCTGTACACCCGCTGTACCTTACTCCCAAATTTTCATGCGTAGTTATTTTTCCGCAGCGACAACTTTTTCTCTCGCGCATATATTCAAGCAAAATAGCGTAATAGCATATCTCGTACAAGCCCAGATGCAGAGATATACGATACATGATACAGTACACATAAAGCCTGAAATCTCTCTTTAGCGAACGAAGCCAGACCGTTAAAATCTCTTGGTAATGTCTTTGCTTTTGCGCGCTGTACACGCGAAATGACAAGACAATGGCACAAAAATTGTAATATGGTACATACGACGGATCTTTTGCGAACTTTGTTTTTCCACGTTTAAGTATGAGAATTGCTTTCTGAAGGTATCCCTTACAATGTACATATCGCGATAGTGATTGTAATGTCAATGTTAGCTTATTTTTCAGTATCACCCTATAGAATGTTTACGCACTGATATGGAAGTAGCACCCGGTTATGTAGAAATGTATGTATGACTCCTGAATGAAGTATATCCACAATAATTTTCCTAGAAGAAAGCCAAGAGGAATCGAACCCGCGACTCTTTTACTTGAAACCCTGTGCTCAGTGTCATTTTGACACAAAAGTTTTGTGAATGACATTTCAAATTTTTGGTATCACGAAACGCAACCCAACGTGAAAAATCATAAAATCGACTTCTATTGACGTTTAGGCTTTTGCTTTCATTTGTGTCAAATATTTTTATGTTATCTCAGTAGACAAAACATTTATACATATCACTCATGAGTGGAGCATACTGCACTGGCTACATTGAGGGGACTCAAACTCATAAACTCCAAATTCAAAAGCCTTCGCTTAAACAAATATGCCATTCCAACACAAATTTTTCGTAAAGGGCATTTCATATCCTGCGTGCAACGTCGAAAACAGAATGGTAGTTGAGGGGTAAATTCATTAAATCAAGCTTTACTTTACTTCAGCTTTCTCCACAATAATAGATATTACATCAGGCTTCTTCTCTTATTCCAACAGGAATAAAATACACTGGAAAAAAGCAAAATACCGTTTTTCTTATCAGAAATGTCCTTGAGTTTTCCCATGTATTTTTTTATTCTGTCCTACAAGAGAGGAAATGGGAAAAACTCAGTAACAAAGACACTTCTCTCACTAGCTACGTCTTCAAGTTTTCATGAGATCTCAGGCTTGTCAAGCTTTATGTTTTCACAAAGCTTAAAAACGTTGCAATAATACAAAGATGACGTAACTCATTAAAGTTCAGTTGTAGTAAATAACCGCCTCGTTAAGCAGTACTATTGTAGTCCCAAACGTAGAAATAGACAGACTGCTCTTACATTATAACCAAGGGCGTAGTTGGATTGTTGGGCAGCATAAGCTACAAACCAGTTTCCCCTCCTGCAAACTAGACGCAAATCTATATGGTGTCTTCAAGTCAGACTCTTTAGGGTATCAGTTCTTGTTTGTCATCAATGTGAACAGGTTGCTTAAATTTCAATGTTACATGCTACAACGTAACTCAGAGGTCTGCAAATCGGACGCTACATTTTTAATCCTTTGGTCACTCTAGGAATGTGTGTCATGTGTTGTCTACTAACTAAAAGTGTCCAATAGAAATGTGCAAAGGATACCTCGTCATTAAATCAGGTGGCTATCGCCTCTTGTGATTAGCAAATAAAGCATAAATGCATATACACTATATTTGCTAGAAGTAAGCCCCGGCAACTTTACTATCGTGATAATGATTTTCTTAATGAAATGGTCACTGATGACAATATTCGTCCGCAGTGACGTTAATTACAATAAGAATGAAGTAGAAAATTCTAACGATATATTCTATGCTAAATTTAAGCGGGTAATAAACGTTTGCTTTCCTGTAAAACTACATTTCTCATTTGCATCATTTTAAATACTGTCTTAAATCACTCAAACAGACAGTTAACGATTCCAATTGATTTATGTCATCCAACATAATAATACGTATTAACTTGATGAAAATTACATATCCACTAAACGTCTTCTAACCACACTAGTGCAATATTTCTTTAACAGACTAGAACTTAAGGCCACCTAATCCAATAATGACATAGGCTACGGCAGTTGAGAGGGTGTTGAATTATCTTTTGTTTCAACTAGATATAAAAAGTAGCTACATACCAATTCTTGCTTGATAGCATGCTCTCTTGGGTTTAATCCCTTTGTGATCAAGTACACTAGAAAATAAAGTTACAAAGTATGGTAAAATTATGAAACATATCGAGGTATGGATAATTGGTTACTGGCAAGCTTGGTTCCCTTAAGGGCACAAAGATTCATGACATGCGGAATAAGTCGCTTGAAAAGTTGAAGGCAACTACATTTTCTTGAAACTCTGTATTTTACATATGTATACAAACATACACAAAATTAACCCATTGCCCTAATCTTGGTAAATTTTGGTGTCAGAACCTAGTAGCAAAAATTGAAGAAACATACTAGTACAATGTAACGTGCATTGCCTGAACACACACTTTTAAAATATCACAATTTTCATTTGTTTCCTTAAGTAAAAGGCACATTTTAAAGTATTTAACACAAATGTCATAATAAGGAACAGATTTGTCACTATCTAATGTGTAAGATTCCAGTCAAAAGATATGACTGTTTAAAATTGGAAGCTTCTCACTCAGAGAGCACTAAGAGATCTCATTCTCACCATAATAGCTGCGTGTCTGCAGAATATAAAATTTGTAACTTTACTGCCTTAGTTATGAAGTAAGGCTTTGTATGTCGAAAATTCGCGAATGTGATGTTCTCTTCTTTAAAAAGACTGTTGCGCTACAGCATTTTATATTTTATTAGTCTTATACTCGCCCCAGGGCACTACAAATTCTCACGTCTGTAGCTTCATATGCTACCTTACAGTGACCACGTTTTGCATACACTAGAAATGTCATTATTTTTTTTCACAGTTCACACTTTGTCAAGAAATCATCTTTCATGATCACTATCACAATCTCCTAAAATGGTCCTTGGTGTGTAGATCATAGACCAAAACGTCAGCAAGTTGTACTCCCAACAGTGTGTTGCTGTGCCTCAGTTTTATACAATTGAAATAAAAAATAAAAAGTGTAAAGTCACCATTACATTTTACAATAAGGTAAAAATATACATATCTTAAGCTAATAGTAGTGGGTTAGCCAATTAGCAGCAATGAATGGAAAGTAGGAAAATAAATTGAGAATAAGAAAATTAGTGCTAGACAATGCAGTCCTGAAACACATAACCTCAAATATAAAATTTTGGTTCACAGTCTTTTGACACACGGTCAAACAAACAAACATACGTACAAAAGAAATGAATGGATAATTAGTCAATAAATTAATGTATAAACAAACCTAATAACTAATTGGACCACTGGACAGGGATGGGATACTATCAATAACTTGATAAGAAAAGATTAGCAAAGAAAGTACTGACGTAGCAAAAGCAGAGCTATGAACATTGGCAGACATTCCTTATTTACTATTTTGTCTATATAATTGACTTAGAATTGCCATTGGGCTCCAACCTTATGACAAATAAGTGTAAAACATCTCTGAATGGTTCAAGGGTGCAAAGTACAAAATAAATATATTAATCACAACTAAAAAGCATAACTAGCCAAATGCTCGGTATTCTAACAAAAAACCCAACAGGAGAAAGTTCAAGTTGTTTACGTTCAATGAAACTGTACATAGGTCACTAATTACTCCAGCAATGTGACCATTCTGACAATCACCGATAACAATGCAAAACATAATCGAAACAAAACTATACTTACTCCAAAACAATGAGTTGACAGCATAGGCAGTAACCAAGTCAAATTTCGCTGCTTGCAGTGGCTCAAGCTGGAAATAGAATATGTATAAAGGGTTAAACTCAACATTAAATGATTAGAACTTGACAACTCCCACAGGATCTTGTCCACAGCATGACCTGGCTTAACCCTGAATATTACATAAAAATACTAGCAATAAAGTACTATTAAAGATGCAATGTATGAGTTTTCCGAAGAATTATTCGAAATGTTAAAAACCTTTTATTTCTTGAAATACATATATATATTTAATAAATATGGATGATTGAGCTCTAGACAGATAAGGAGAGCTATATCATAAGTACATGTACACTTTGCACTTGATGTTGCAGGTATGTCGTATGTGTACAAATTAAGCTTGAGCAAGGACATGTCCCTCGTGCACTCCATTAGAGAGCTTTTGGCATCTGGATTTACTTTTACTAATGTATAAAAAAGTGACATTTTGTGACCATTTTCATGATCACCTTTGCCATCTCTTTGCTTGGGATCATTTTCTAAAGAGAAACCAAGGTGACATCCAATATTGTAAGCAGCAACAATGTCAACAGGTACTACACCACCTTTATCCTTTTGGGCATATGATATTTCAATGTCCTCAGTTAGCAGGGCAATTCAGTTGAATTAACTTCAATTTGGTCTAAAGCAGGCTTGTTTGTCTACAAACACAGATTCAATAACAGGGATAATACAGTTGAATATTACTTGCTTAAAGATTCTGTAGGTGATGCATAGAACACATATTGGGTGATAATTGCTAGGTGAGTCAGCAGGTTTATAAAGTTTGAGAACTGCAACAACTTAAGCAAGTTTCCACATTTAAGGGAGATTCATTGTACGCATGCAGAGTGATGAGAAAGTAGCTAGTTAAGGCAACTTTCAAGGTGAAAAAGAACTCAGGAAGAAGGGAATCTGGACCAGGTGCTTTCCCCAGGTTTGATCGCATTGATCACTTCTTTAATGGTAAAATTACTACAAAGGTTATGGTCAACAGTAAAAGAGTTCCATTTTACCCTAAGCTGCTAATTATTTTCTTTGGTGAATAGTTTATAAGGCTTTTGAACTTCCATGGGAAAGAAGGCATGATGCTATGCAATTTGCACTAACAGAATTTGTATTTGGTGTAAAGTTTTTTGCATCCTGTAAGTTTGTTGATGGTGGACCAGGCTTTTCAGCTCAAACATTTCATATTTAAACCTTCTACTGTGAAAACCATGACAAATTACAATGTTTGTTGAGGTGATAGTGATTCCAGTTACATGTTTTTTATCAAGTGTTTGAGCAGTCTCAAAATTGTTAGCAAGCTGTTCGCATCTCATTCCAGCCAGGTACGTAAACATTTTTGCAATATCTACCATCTTGTTCTAGAAAGCTGTAAAACTGTCAATAATATAGTCACATGAAGAGAACAAGTCATTGCACATATTTGCAGTTTTGTCCTTGAAATGAATGCAGTTGGCATTGTCAGTGCATACTCAACCAGTGCTGGGTGCCAAATAATAGTTGGACAATATTGTGATCTTTGAAAATTCTGGCTGACAATATGAACAGGATGAGGTAGGAGACTGTTAAGCTCATGGTAATAAAACATAAGGTCTGCATTTGTGAAGGTGTTTCAGGTGGCTGAATGGAACATTTAAGGCAGTTTATGGTCCTATGACATCTGCATTACCTGCTCAATCCTTTTGCAGTTCTCCACTGTCGTTTTAAGAATATTCCCAGAGGTGTGGTGGCATTTAATGTCTCTGAAGTAAATTACTGGATGCTTGTTCAGTAGCCGAGGGTGGAAATTAATTACCCTTTGGTGATTTGTAAATGTTAGTGATGGTATTATCATCAATGATGGTAATGGTTAACCTATGTGTCTTACAACCATCCTAGCAATTTTGCAAAGAAATCACTTCTGACAAGCATAAAAATACCATTTTGGCATGAAGAACTGCCCCATCCCAAGAGAACAAATATATCTTCATCTTGTTGTTGCTCATTGAAAATGTTTCTTGGAGGAGAATGACAGGTATGTAATTCTTAGTTGTGATCTGCTGGATAACTGGGCCTGTTGGTTTGTTAGAATAAATTCTTAGTAATATGAAGCTTCAAATTTTTCTGTCAAAGCATCTGGTTGCCCAGAGTCTCCTAAAATGTGTAATAAGTATGTGACAGACATCATGGTTACAGCAAACAAAACTGCAGGTCCTAGATGTTATAAGTGCAGTGAAAAGCAAACACCCTCATTTAAGTATCCTAATACTGATGCAACACATGCTTAATGTAACAAAAATGGCCACTAAGTAAAGGTCCGTCATAGTACAGCTATCTCAAGGACAGCAGTTCTGCTGCATCTGACTCTTCAATACTGCTACTTTCTAAATTCCTAGATCCCTCTAAAATACTAACAGTAGTTATCAACATTGTAAGATTTCAAGTCAAGATGCTATCACTTATCACAGTGGCAACACTACAAAGGGCTTGCCAAACAGGTATGATGGTAGTAGAGTCTGCATTTGGGGATGCATTTAATTTGTACAATTGCTTTTGAATTCAAGGAACAGAGCTACAGAAATCTTTGGGCTTTGTGCTAGCTATATACTGAGCTTCCAATTTCAGTCACAGCATGAGGGTATTACTTGTCAATATGGAGGCACCATGCCACAACCATCTGTCTGTAGCTGCCTGATAGTGATAATACATTACTAACAGTTTTTTCTCTTCGTAGGAGCCAGTTTAATCTTTAGTTGCTGTGATACAAAAAGTATTACAGTGATATTTATGTTGTCTTTTAACCATCTTACAGAGCTTTGCTCATTCTTTTTCAATTAAAATGTTAGTCATCCATAATTGTTCGCCACACTATTATCATTTTTACAGCCCATGCAGAAGAATAACTCTCCTTCTTTCTCAACCAGGCTTGGGACTACCATAGCTGGTCTGAAGCCCAGTTGACAAAACAATACGATTGGGACCCTAAAGGGCATACAGCTGTATATCTTTTGCTCCATACTACACAAGTATGATAAGTCTCCAAAATATGGGCCATACATCCATAAGTGCAGCATGGGTGTCGCTGGTGCCTGCCTATGAAAGAATGCACCACAACCCTGAAAGAACCAAATGTTCCAAGAGATGCAAATCCTGATGTGTATGGTAATCTGTGAGTTTCTTCCTGAAATGTGGGTAGCCTCACAGGAAAAAGTGGTGAGGTTGCTAGGGAGCTCAGCAAACAATGGATACATGTTGCCGGTCTGCAAGAAACTAAATGGAGAGGAAAGGGAATGAGCAATGAGCAACTTTTGTATGCAGCTGATATAGCATTAGCAGACAAGTCTGCCAAAATTATTAGGAGCAAATGCCATCCCTGGAAAAATGCTAAGGAAAGGAAGGGGCTACACATCAGTGGCAAGAAGATGAAAGCAATTGTAATAGTGTATCCCCTTACCATCTGTTGCCTCAGTGAACACGTCAGTCACTGACCCCTGCAAAGTCTGCAGGAGAAGAGCTTGCAGCAATTCCTTCCACTGCAACTGTTGCTTGAAATGGTTTCACAAGCATTTCTCAAAAGTTAGATGGAGGCTAACTCCTGTTGAGAATACCTTTGTAAGTGCATCTTCAGTACTTGTAGTAGCAATGACACCACAGATTTTGGCAAACTGGAATCCATTTACCACTTTGCCTATCTTGGACCCTGTCTGGACTCCAGTGGCAATTACAGTTTTTGTGTATTTCAAAGCAGACAAGCTGCATGGGCGAGCTTTAGATGCACATGGGCACTCTCTAGGAAGGAGAGGAGTTATGTCAGGCATAATCTATTCAAGATGTGCCCGGCCTGTACTTGAGTGAAGTTCAGAACCTGACCATCACCAAATGTCAAATATTGCAAAGCACCAAGAGACGAACGGTGTTTATGAAGTATGGGGTCTCTCTTGCAGACTGGTGTTGGTCAGAAGCTCTCAAAGAATGGCTATTATTCAAAGACAATATTATAAACCATGTTGAGGCCAACATCCTCTGATGGTATACACATGTGGTATGCAGGGAATAGTCCAATTGCATCAAAAAGGTGCACTCAGTACTGAGAGAAAGAACCCTCCAGGGAGACCAAGAAAGACCAAGAAAGACATGGAACAAGAAGACTATGAAGATCATGCAAGCCCATGTACTACAGCTGGAGGATGCCCTTGATCAAGACTCTCAGTACTCCTGAAACTTTCTTCTGGTACAAGGGGCAAATGTTACCTTCCCCCTTGTCTGTTTGATACTTCAGTACCCTCAATACCAAGAGGTTATTAAAGGTGGGTATGATAGAGGGTAGTATTGTGTCCTGTAGAGTTGAGGTAATTCTGATGAAGGATACAAATCACAACAACAGACTTGGTGTCAACCTCTACCAAACCATTTATAGACTTAAACTACCTGATGCCTTGTCACTCAACCAGATTAATGATCTTGTCAATAACATTGCTCATTACAGAGTTGGCTTACATAGCACCTTTTATCATGATGCCTGTGCTGAAGGTAGACAGCAGAGAAAGAGCCTTTGCTATAATGATTTGAAGTGCCTCTTTACAATACACAAACTTGTTTTTATCAGATATGTAACTGAGAAGAGGGTCAATGACCCTTCTCCTGAACAACTAAACACTTTTTACAACATTCCAATGTCAAATGATACTAAATTTCTCAACAATTGCATTGAACTCTTTGTTGTTATTTGCAATGGACTGTATATTTTTGTAACTGAATTGAAATACTTACAATTACAGGTCTTTCCAATTTTTATCTGACAATGTTGATACATTTGAAGGCCTCAAAACAACAGTTAAATAGTGTCTCTTGTTATTCCTACTTACTGTGCTTGAACTTGCACGTTACTGCTTTTACACCATCTACCACCCTGGGGAAGAGAACATACTACCAGACAGACTTTGCAGAGCAGCAAGTACTTTGACTGCTGAAGATTGACTTTGTATACTCCACATGTTGCTCTGCCTAGCAGGAATTAGAAAGCCTGAGTATTTTGTTACATCAATAACTTGACCAATTTCTTGCATGAGATAAAATGCTCTATAAATCATGGTCGAATGTGGTAAATTTAAACCTTTGTATCACAAATCTCAAAAAGTTCCCTCTGTCTGGGCCACTGAGGCATTGGAAACAGCATTGACATTACTTGGGGCCCAGTATTAAGTAGTAAATGAAATAAGTACTTGCTTAACGCAACCAATGTGTAGTCTAGATTTTCTCTTGTGTTTTTTGGCTCTGATATATCTATATGAAGATGTCAAGTGAATGGCCACTCTGTTGTGAAGGTAATGGCAAGGCTAACAAGTAAAAGGGGATTGTGTAAAAAGCAGTTGATATGTTGTTGAGATCAAGAATCTGTCTGTAAACTACTTGCAGGATGTTCTCCGTTCATCCATTCCAGACAATGTTGTGATGCCATGTGGATAAAGGTTTTTGTAAGAACAAGTTCTTGTGAAAACCTTTGATCTAGTAAGGTATATTTACGCACTGTTTGATAACATTTACTCTAGTTTAAACTATTCTTTTTCATCAACAATATTTAGTTTTGCTAAATTGATCAGTGGTTTTCTTTCCCTTTGTTTATCAATATCTCCTTCAAATTGGAAATTAACGTTCTACCTGATTTTTTCAATCCTTGCAAAGTCACCATCCACAATCACAAAATAAAAACCGTTATTGTCCCAAGCTTCTGTTGCAAATCTGGTCCTGCTTCAAAGGTCTACAATTTGATCCGATAGTGGTCAAATTAATAGAAGAATCTGCAAACTCGTATTTCTCAAATTCTTATGGAAAATGTCATTTCCACTGAAATACATCTTGTGACACTAAACTTTACCAACAAGTTGGCAGTTTATTAACAATAAACCATTTATACATAGTCTGGATAGGCATAGAGAAATGTTCAATTTCCACAAAATGCAGCTTTTTCTTGGCTGAGATTGATTTCACAATCACCTAAATCAGTGCATGAAATGATGTTTAAATATATTCCTCCCTGACTCCAGGTGTGAATTTAATGAACATTTGTGCAATTAGTAATTTGCCACACTTACACACATTCAAATTTCAATACAGATTGCAAAAATCCTTACAAATTTCACATACATGAAGCTATTTGTGATCTATGCTGTACATGTCTGTGCTGACTATTTAACTAACACCTTAGGAGTGTGTTTAAAGATAATGCAATACAGACAATTTGCTTTGGGATAATCATAAACCCTTTCCTTGTCAATACCACAAAACTGCACCAGGGGAAATTTTTTCTTTCCTTGTCAGGGGTGCAATACTGTGCTGTCAAAATTCACAACTACCTTGTCACTAGTGCAAAATTGTGACAGTAATGTATCCTTCCAAATCACAAATTATGCATTTCTGGATAAACCAGAACTACTTCTGAGATAAACTAGATGAAAGTTGAATAAGTTTTTATCACAACTACTGGCAATCACCCCCAAAAACTGGGAGTAATCAGTTGCGGGAATAGTTTTTCAAACATTTCTTATAAGAAACATGTATAGAAACTAGCCAAGGTTGCCATATACATGTGTCAGACGGAAAGGGCTTTCAAGTATGTTTTTAACGCAATGTCACAAATTTCCAAGGCAATTTTGAAGTTTTGAACCATGAAAGATTATTCAAAACAGATTGTCCTTTTACTTTCACAGTATGAATTTCTATAGAAGTAAGAACCTTTTCCCATGGACAATCGGACATATGTATTTTATTATACAGGCAGGGGTTGCCAAAGGGAATCTCTTTCTGGGACAATAATCTGACAGGAGGTAGTGTGCCAGGTGGAAACAGGTTTTTCTAATGGCACAATATATGTAGAAGGGCATTGTCAAGGAACTTTTGAGAATGAAAGATTCATTCATTTCACCACCTATCTTTTACTTCTTTTATGTAAAATTCCAAAACTAAAAAATTTTAATCTAGGGACATGATTTGAATTAATTAACCTTAGTATTTATACATCATTTTTATCAAATGAAACAAAATAAGAAAAATAAAAATCAGTCTACAGAATGAGCTTGATTACTACCCTTGACAAATTTGCATGACAAGACATGAGGCAGTAGTGTAAATTATTTAATGATATTAACATAATACAAACAGCTATAATCAATGTTCACACTACATAAACATGGACTGAACTTCTTACAGTACTTTAATTCATCATGCATGTTACACAGTCAACAGAAATCTATCAAATAAAACATTTGTACTTATAACAACCCATCAACAAGGTTTACCTCATGGGTTTTAATAATCATGTCGTTTGCTTAACGCCCTGAGGGCCACAAACATGCCGATGGCCTGTGTTCAGTTCTACACTGCAGTCAATGCTTTTGTTCTTGAACAACAAAGATAATATTGAATGCAAGGTTTCTGATGTGTTTTTTTCATGATTTGTTGAAATTTATTGTGATAACATCGTTGATACGATGTGTTAGATAACTGTG
>JANTCA010035532.1:0-42515 GCA_024741275.1 Chironex yamaguchii
ATGGGTAGCCCCTTGGGTCCAGCATTGGCAAATATTTTTGTCGGCTTTCACGAGGAGCGCATTCTAAAAGAAAACAATCAAAAGTTGTCTGTTTATTTTCGCTATGTTAATGACACCTTTGTCATCTTTAAAACAGAGCTGGAATGTGACAGGTTTTTCCAAAAGCTTATCCAGGTACATCCAGCTCTCAAATTTACGGTTGAAAAAGAAAAAGACTGTTTATTATCTTTTCTTGATGTTTTAGTGGAAAAAAATGACTAATTTTCCAACAACAGTTTGCCGAAAAGCCACTTTTGCTGGTCAGTACATTCGTTGGGATTCTTTTTGTCCAAAAAAGAGGCAAATCAACCTCATCAGAACACTTGTTCATAGAGCACTTTGTATCTGTTCAAAATCTAAATTAAATTCGGAACTAGGGAAAAGAAAATCTATTCTCCTTGAAAACGGGTATCCGGAGGATATTGTCTCTCGAATTCTTCGAGAAAAGATCACTGATTTTGAAACCGAAAAGTCTTTTGGGCCTCAAAAATGTCCTGTATACCTAAAACTTCCTTGAAGGTAATGTTTCTATCCGCATAGAAACATAGATTACGAAAGCTGTAGTTAAGTGTTTCTCTGCTGTCAATCCAAGAATTGTTTTCACGACTAGGAAGATCTTGCTATCCATTCATAAGGATTGTGTACCTACCACACAAAAAAGCTTAATAGTATATGAATTTTTGTGCCCATGTGAAGATCGGTATGTACGTCGCACTTCTCAAAGATTGGGTGACAGGATCAAACGTTCCAGCCACTGTACACCAAGCACCAATTCCTCCTAGAGAATAGCCATCTCGCGCTTGCAAACCGAAAATGATTCTCAAAAGATGCGATTCTGCCATAGGCCAACATTTACTAGAAAATTCAGAATGTATAAGGACGAGAATTTTCGGATACTTGGCACAGCTAGATCGTCCTTTCATCTAAGTGTATTGGAGTCTTTCTACATTAAAACAAGAAAACCATTACTCTGTTGGCAGAAAGAGTTCGTTTTTTCACTTGGACTCTTCAAATAATGTTTTGTTTCTTTATTTTCCCTTTCATTGTTTCCTTTCTTGTTTATTATTGGCTAGTTTTGCTAAATGTTTCGTGTAAATTTGTTGCCATATACATATACTTTCCTTTCTGACGTTTCATACTCTGAAGAGTGCCAGACGAAAAAAGCTTTCCAGTTTGAATTTAGCGCAATGTCGCGAATTTTCAAGGCGAAAGCCTGATTACCTATATGCAAACAATGTAAATGGTAAAGAAAAGTGAAGAATTTTCTACTTCAACGTGAAAGTTGTGATAACCGGAAAAATTGTTAACATGACGAAATGATAAACAATTAATAAGACTTTTCTTATAAGAAACCCAATAAAACTATTGAAATTAGTAAAGAGACCAGTAAAAGTGGACTTGCAATAAATTGGGATACTAAAACCATTAGGCGTACGGCAGCTATTTCCAGTTCGTAAGTAAAAGAGACGTTTTTGTGCTTTGAATTAAGATAGTTAAGAAAAGGAAGAACATATTTTTCAACGCGGTTAAAGACAAAGCAGTCGCCAATACGCCAATATATCGTCTGTAATAGAGGTGTAATCTCCAAAGTACATTCATCAAGCGTAGTTAAGGCATAATTTTTGCCCCAGCTATAGATTCATAGCAGCTAGAAATCTAATTTTCATATGTAGAGATTATAACCTGGAATGTATGCCAATGGCTACATATCTCCTTAAACTACTCCTACTTCCAGTGCAACCTGTTAGCAGTCCCGTATTACGAAGTCCAAAGCTTGACATCCGTGGACAAAAGTTTGATTTCGTCACCGGAACGGACAAGATGGAAGAGGATCCACTAAAGAGGAAGATATCCTGTCCAACAAAGATGCCAATGAGGAGAAGTTCAAGCATTGATGATCTCAGTTGTCACACTCGTCTTGCAAAATCGTCAACACGAAGGGTATGTTCAATAAATCTTTAATTCTTTAGACTAAAAATATTATACAAGAGGAATGGGGAACACAAACAAGGCATCGTTGGCAAACGCTTTGTACCTCTTTACCTGGGCAACTCAGATGATGCTCTAAATGTTTGAGTTTTTTGTCTTTACAGGAAACAAATTATTCCTTATTTGTTCATTTTCTGGATTTAGTGTCTTGCTTCTAAATCCATGTCTAACTTGATGCCTCCATTAGAATTTTCCCTTTTCTCCAAAGATGCATCAATACAATTTGTTCTAGAATCAGAACTACTGGACCAACCAAAGTGTCACGTTTGTAATACACCTTTATAGCATATTAGGCGTGGAGTAAAAAGGAAGAAATGTGAGCAAAGCAAGTAAAGACGGTAGTGACAGTAATGCGTGGATAATTACTTACGTAGAATTGCTTAGATTCCTAGAAAGAACACGTAATTATTAGTCAAATATTATGGCTTTGGAAAAGAAATTTGTTAAACGCCTATAAGTGAAGTGAGTAGCAATACGATTCTCGGTGATTCCTTTGTCAAAAGCTGAAAAAACATTAGAAATAAATTAAGCTGGAAGAACTTGCGAAGACTACATAGGCTCAAAGATTATTGTAATTAATTGTCACTCCTGTTTAATATCTTCTTGTGTGATCTATATGTGGTTGATTTATGCCTTGTATCTTTTCTGTTACTCATTTCTATTTGTAAATGTCTGCAAATACCTGCTTTTGTTGTCTATTTGTTACTGTTTCAGAACGTTCGTTTACACCTTCATTCAACGTTGATTTGTAGTGACGCAATCATCAATCATGACCATCAAAATTCACCTCCAAGAAACAACGTTCCGGTAGCTCAGTTGTCAGAACATCTGTCTGGAAAGCAGAAAGTTGCGGATTTAACCCTCCGTTCTGGACGTATGATTCGATTCTCAGTAAAACAATAGTTTAACGTTCATTTCGATACAACAAAAACGGTCACAACTAAAGAGCCATAAAGTAGTCACTTTGTTGCTTCTCAGAGGTGAATTCAGATGGGCATGATTTGTTGATAGCGTCACTACAGACTCTTCCACTTTGTACATAATACATGCTTCCTATTAGTGATTAATTTTGCTATTTGTTGCAATGAATTAGTTTCTACTCTTGATGGTAGAGTCACCTTTCACTTATAAGAATGCTTTGACTGTTTGTTTATGCATATGAATATTCTGTATTCGCATTTTAGGGTTTCGGTTCATAGTACCAAAAGCTGAGATATCCTCGAAATGTCACTGAAATCTTTTTTGTCTATGTAGAATATTAATTTTGATTCCCAGCTGAGCACTCAGCACTTACGAGATAGATTATGAAAGTTAAACACGTGGTGCTTCCAGTGGGCAAGCCCCCTCCTGTAGCATTCGCTGAGCTTCCACAGCCGTGTTGCCCAAGCTATGAAAACGGAGCCAGCCCCCCTCCTATACATCAAAATGATATGGGAAGGGAAAAAACAGCATTAATTTAAATGTATGCTGTTCTAACAGAAGATCACGAGTTTGGTTCCCCTTGGGCTTCCTCTTCAATGGAGGTATTGCATTAATATTCCATTCACGACAGTCAAAACATGTAGCGATGCATTGCTTTGCTAGCTGTGATAAAATCGATATCCAGCATCAATAAAAACGAAGGCCGAAATGAGTTCATAAATGCTCTTCCTATTTACTCACTATTATATTGTGGTATATTGTTGTATCAAATATATAAAATATCCTGAATCGTCCTCTTGTGTTGGTAAAGAAAAGTGAAGAATTTTCCACTTCAAAATGAAAGTAGTGATAACTGGGAAAAATGTTAAAATGACGAAATAGTAAACAATTCATAAATCCTTTCTTATAAGAAAACGCAATAAATACTATTTAAATTAATAAAGAGACCAGTAAAAGTAGACTTGCGACAAATTAGAGTACTAAAACCATTAGGAGTAGTATGGCAGCTATTTCTTTAATCGTCCTCTTGGATTGGAATGGAACATCTGTTTGAGCATTGATCTAAAAAAACTGAAGTTTTATTATCGATGCCTCTTCAGTTGCTCTCAGATGCAGCTATTGCCATAATGCTTCACTTGTTGTTAAACGTATTAAAGCATTAAGCTGCCTTCTGAGATAATATTAATATATGGCGCTCTAATTATTATATGCCTGTATTTCCTTTGCTCATTACTAACTTAAAAAAGTGCTTTGGTAAAGAACTTTCACTGTCAACAAAACGAATGGTAATAATGGTATCAGCATCACCAAGATACCTCTACCACAGGCAAGTACTTCTAACTTGTGCATGATTTGAAGGTCAATTTCAGAGTCTTAACTAGATACCATCGCTTACGATGACAATCCGAGCTTCTTACTCAGAAACACCTATCGATAACAATAAAAACGTCGAAGAAGTTCGCCTATCGTTTTGGAGGCCTCATTGTTTTGTCTGTTATTTTGTTTCTTACGGAAAATACTTTACCAGCTCTTCTTTGACAGAGAAAATATTCAGGCTTGTGAAAATGTCGATGTTACTTCGACTAGTTCCGAAGTCAGCCTGATAGAACGGGTAGTTGGGCTACACGTTTAAACTTGACAAATTTTCTTGTCATTGAAAAACTTGTAATTGTACTTACTTTGTAAAAGCAGTAAAAATATTTGACGTTCCTCAGTGAAATTATTTTTATGTTTTTATTAATTTGATAGATTTATGTTATTATTTCTACTAGCTATCAATGCAGCCATCTTACGCTGAAATCCGTGCCCTACAAGCAAGAGAAAGATTGGAGAAACGCAGGGCTTCTTTGAAGTCCCTGGAGGAAGACTTTGTTAAAGCACAGAGTATGATACAAATGGCAAGGACTCTGTCACTGACTTGTCTAGCAGAATCGCAAACAGAAGAGGAAATGGACGATAAAGAAGAAAGAAAAAGGAAAACATCCTCTTGTGTCTTGTAGATAATATAATTTGCGTTATAGTGCTGTTTAACTCTTAAATATAGCGTACCATTCTGTGCTTAAGAATATTCGGCGAGTTTCGAAATGAAACCCTATCATAATTTATTTACGTTCAATCACAGGTTTCATGCAAACTGTAAAAGATCGTCCGCTTTAAATTACGACCGTGGATTTCGCTTCCGTGAGTTGCAAATACCGCCTATCCTCAAATTAGCCTCTAGTATATTTATGATACACCATGCCAAATTGAACATATATGTAGCAAAGCACTTATTTTTTTGTTTCCTCTGATATCAACGCATGCAAGTATTAAATATTCGCATCATTGTCGATTTTTTACACCACGAATTGAATGAGGGAACCAGTCTCTTGAGAGGCTAATTCGACGATACAGGGTAAACTTCTTGACTAACAAATTATTTTGAATGTCATTTAACAATAGGACAATGTTCATCCGTAATATATTGTATGTGGTATAGGGCAGTACTTGATCCATTCGGACGTACGTTGCCATTAAAGATATGGTGGATATTGCAAAAATTAAGGCCTAAGTCGCTTTGATCCCCTCCGGTCACGGGGACAACTAACATATCAGAATAAAGTTGAATCAGCAAAATATTACTTCTTCCCAATTTGAAAATGAAGCAAAAGGTGTACTTTACGAACACCAGGTAATTTCTTGTCAATGCTCCGTTTTTGGCTAGTTGCATGCAATTTACCGAATCTTCCTTTTTAGGATACTTGTTTTATTTTGAAGATAAGTAACGATGTTTGATAATGTGTAGCCCTGACTTTAAATTGTTGCGTCGTAAAAAGTATGCTGTATAAGATAGATGTATTATATCGTTGCTTGTAACAATTATCTTTCAAGAATAAATTATCCACTTGTCTTTTTAATTGATGCAAGAAAATAATTTCACACCATGTCTTTTCCTGACATATTGTGCTGCATGAGGTGTCTTAAGACGCAGTGCTTTGACTATAGCCAATCGTCATTCCACAATGGGATTCTGCGAGCTATCTACAGGACAGACAATTCACCCGGACATTTGCAAAGTGTAATCCGTCATACATTGTTTTGTATTTACCAATGGACTTCAAAACCATCAATTTAAAGGCGGCAGTCGCCTTGCGTGGTTATTGTTTAAATCTCAGAAGAAATGTGCTTTTATTGAAGCACATTTTATTCCCATCTGGAACATTCCTGACAACTTTCAGCATGAAATTTTTGGACATTTTTTAGAAGGTAATATTAGTTTGTATGACGCTCTTGCTTTTTTGCATGGCTGTAGCATAGCAAGAATTTTGAGGGTAAAATTTCCAAATTTATCAACTTTAAACCTACGTTTTCTACGAAATAATTATAATCAAACTTTGTAGTTAGGATAAGTATGCAGGGTTTTTTTCAACAATATTTTCCTCAGGAATAATCAAATCCCTTTTGAAGGGAAAACCACGAATACTTAGCAACCCTTTTTCTTTTATTAAAACTAATGCCCATTTTTAGAAGTATCAGGAGTATCTTTTATCCATTTCAATTACATCAGTTTCCTATCCTACCAGCTATCTCCCGTTCTTTTAGTTGGCACCGTCCTCCAACACCCTCACTGCACAAAACATGCACATTTTAATTTTAAAATGTCCTGTTATGGAGAAAGGAGACCGTTTTCTCGCTTCTGAAAATCAACAAACCTATTAAATAGATTTCTTTGCCTGTTTATCTTATACTAATCTAGAACACAATTCCAAAATATTAAAAACTGCATTTTTTTAAATAAGTTATAGAATGCAGTACCAATCTGTAATTTTCTTAGGTATTTTTGCTGTAACTCTCATATTTGTCTTTTACAGAAGAGGATTATGAGTCATAATCTGAAAATTCCGTGGTTACCGACGCTTAATAACGATTTACAGATAATCTTGCTAAAAATGAAAAACTCGAAGGGTAGCGGAGATGATGTAATAACTTACGTCCTGAGTGGAAGATTTGTCAAGAAAACCTAAGCAGGTAAGAAACATTCTTTTGCTTGTTGTAGCTTGCAGTTCGATGCCTTGCAATTAATTAACACTGTAAATGGGGCAGTCGCATTATGTGCTATTAGTCCTTTTTATTTTAAGGCGATTTGACCTTTTCATTCTAGCATTTATCGTGCGTGCGTAGCTTGAAATTAATATTTTCAAAATCCCCACAGTGTGAAATAGTAATACGTCGGAACAAGACCCTGTCACCTAACATTCCAGAGTTAATTTGAGCTTACTTGTTACACTCAAGAGTTAGCTTCATGGCATTATTATAGTCGCCTCTGTTCTTGCTGCACAACTCTTTGGGCGAAACCATTCTCGTTTGCTGATTACGACGTTAGTTAAGAGATTCTAACCATATAGGTCCTTCACTCCATGAAGCAATCTAACGAGCTCCCTACCTACTTAACAAACAAAGACCTTGACTAAAATCCACACCAAGTGTCAAAAATATTTTGTTTAAGAGTACGACGTAGCTATGAAATTAAGGAATGAATTATTTTCATTTCTATCAAGTTGCAATTTACAAAATGGTGTTTGAATGAGCCTATTTTCTGCTAAAAATTTTGTTAATGCTGTTTTCTTAAATTGTGTCAATGAATCGTAACAAAATACTGTGAGGTACTTATCGAATAAGTGCCCAAAGGAAGACGGAAACTAGAGGTAGGTTTTAGCTACCAGTGGTCGCGCTGTTTTGTTTTATCTCTTATTGCAGTAAAGATTGTAAAACAGCTGTGCGAAATATTCTTATTCTGCTGAGAAAATCTACCTAATTCCCCTTTTACTCTCTATAATAGAGCTCAACTATGCATTCCAAAGAGATTAAACGTCAGAATAACTGCGGGGTCATTCTTTAGCCAAGATTTGTTGTTGGTGTAATATTTCTGCTAAAGCTGATCGTTTTGCAACCCGACATCGAGTGTTTCTGCAAAGATGTTTTTATCTACAGAAAATGCAGTGTACAACTAAACAAACTTTTACGACAAAGATTCTGATTTTATCATGTGTTTCATTGAAGAATATGCCCTGTTTTTGAGTCTTTTTGACGAAGAGTATACTATGATACTATATATTTGTAAGAAAGTCACTGAAATTTATGTTCGTGGAGATTTGACATTGTAATTTTGCATTTAGCAAAGATGGATCCCTAAAAATTCCTTAAAAGGTTTTCGCAATTTTTCACGTAATTGAGTACTCTTGTATCCTTACAATATACTTACAGATACCAGACATAATTTACATCATGCCGTTTCCCTTGGTATGGCATGCACGAATATGGATCTATTCCATCACCAGTTGTTTAACCCCTGTTTGTTTGTGTCTTTTAACTATTTATTCACCCATCTGGATGAGTACTTTAAATATATACCAATGGCGCAGTAGAATATTTATCATGCATATTTAGAGAAATGCACGCAAACTGGCCAGACGTAGCCTAAGATTGCATTCCGTCATGGAAAGGGAGCATAATTTGTGCTATTTGTTCTACATATGATGTAGACATTGAATGTTGTTATCTCCTAATCCTTGGCATACTTGACATATTCAGGATTAGCTGACAAAAATTGCGTGTGCCCATCCCGCAAGTCTCACGAGTAAACACTCGTACATTTTAAGAATGTCATTAGCAGATTAGGTGGCAATATTTCACATTTATGTGTAACATAATAACATAGGATGAAGAAATCCACTCTGACAGGTCTAAGATTTTGTAGATGAATCAACAATTGCATCAACACAACAGCTTTTAGTCAAGTATTTCCTTTGTCAGCTTCATTTTCCAGAAAATCTTGAGTTATTGAATGCCCTACTTTACGACACTTTTTCTGCAACGAAGAAGCTTGTTATAATTGTCACACGTTTATTCTCTAAACATCAACATTAAGAATATCTTTAAGCCTACAGTACAGGTAAAATTAAGTACACTGACAAATTGTCTTTACAACAGACAAATACTTTTATTGGATATTGCACATTTTGTTCCATCTTATTTCATAGTTCTACACATTTATCGGATGGCTAAAGCATTGAATAGAGTAACACATTTAAGGTGATCCTTTTGTAATACCCTGGTGTGATACCCGGCGATGTTCTGGAAAGTTTTTACGACGTTTAATGTAACGCAAAATATAGGATTTTAGATAGGATTCTTTGGCAAAATGAGATGTACATTACTTTGTCCTAAAGCAAACATTTCTCGGCTCAAAGCAACAGGAGCAACTGCTACAATCATATGACAATATTTTTACTCGCTGTATACTTTGCCACTGGAGAGATGACCTTTATCTCCTCTTATGTTCACTCCTACAACAGAGACTCTAAGTTACAGAAGAATCAAATAGAATTCCCTTCACAGACAGTATTGTATTTCTAAATTTAACGTAACTTAGTGATGTGATGCACGAGTTCTGAATATTTGCTCGTAACAGTACAGTACCAATAAAGATTTATTCTACGTAAGAATTTATACAGTTTATGGAGCAAATCAGACGTAATCAAACGTAAAATCCAACATACGTTAAACTACATCCTCGTTGAACCAAGTACAACTTTCAGGAGTATCAACGGCAAACTGTTAGTGTAATGAAACAAAGCAGGTAGCATTGGTATCACTAGTAACATCCATCAATAAATACGATGTTTTACTGCCTCTTCTCTGTTGAACATTGTCTCTTTACACGGGCTAAAAATTCATCAGCTTTCATAATGTCCGTTTCTAGAGATCTGATACTTGCATATCTCTTCTGACTTCGATTTTTTGCCTCTATTAACCTGGGATGGTTGCTCCGTTGATATCTGTGACTCTGCAAAAACAAAAACGATGTCCAAAGCAATAAAATTAATAAGAGATTCTGGGCTTATTAGACTATACCAGCAAAACATATCTAACGGGTATTGAAAGTGTAGGATTGTTTAGCCAAAGTAGACCTCAATGATTGAGGAAACGACAAAGTGCTAGTGAAGCTTCTTTACTTGTTTGACTTAATATAGCTCCATTGTTTAGGAAGTACTTTACTGAAGTCCCTTTTTAACAAAAATTATGTCTTTAATCCCAATTTGGTAGACGATAGACGGTAAGATAATTACTGAAACTGGGCCAACAGTTTAAGTTTTATGTCTCCTTATTAATTCGTTTTTCAAGTGAATAATGTTGAAGAGATGTCAGATAAAAAGTGAAAATAGTAAGTGTTGCCGGATTGCTACGACGGGACAATTACAAGAACCCAATTTTGCCGCGTGTTGTTCAGAGTAATATTCTCTTTTTTCATTAGTCTTACTCAGCAACGGCAACAGACAGGTATATTTGAACAAGCGAGTTTGTAGCCAAATAGCGAATGAACTCTTAAATGTAAGTCAGATGAGCATCATTGTACCGTCTATGTATCTAAAGTATCATCCGTCTGTCTGTTTTTCCAACAGGTTGTGAGCGTGTTTGTTTATTTGCCTGCTTGCGTGCGTGTGAGGGTGCGTCTGTGTGTATCTGTGTTTGTTTGTTTGTGTATGTAAAATAAGAGATTCGATCCAAGCTCGCAATTTACGACACATGTGATAAAACCTATTGCGCACATTAAAACACAAAGTACGTCCGAGACCGTATACTTAACGCCATTTCGGCTTTACAAAATACTTTATTCCTATGAAGCCTGATGTTTATGTATATCATAAGACTTTACTTTACATGTTCCATTTTGAATGACATTGTACTGAATGCGATTATTACTCACAGTGTGTTTTAATCCGACGCCCAAATTCTATTTCCAAACTTCATCAAAGAAAGGCAAACATACCTGTTCTGTGGGCAGTGGTCTGAGAACATCCTCATTTGAAATATTATTATTTAAATCCCCTAGTGTTTCAAAAACACTGCTTCCCAGAGAATCTGAATAGATAGAACTACTTTGCCTCTTTATTGTATTACTGCGTTGTCGTGAATTCTGCCATTGTTGCTCAACATAACGTGATACATTGGGCACAAGGGAATGTCTTTTCTGTAAACGTAGTGCCGACGTTCCCTCTTCAGGAATTTCTGTATTCCTCAAATCCAACAAACTTCTGTTAAAATTGCTAATAAAATCACCTCCAAACTGGGCTCGTCTTTGCATGGATTCCTGTAACATGGTATCAGATACTGAATTTCTGTTTTTCTGTGTTTTATTAAAAAATGCTGAATTACGAAGACTGAGGGTTCTAATGAGGTCTATGTTTGGATCACTGACGCTCCTGTGCTTCTTATGACGCTCAAATCTTTTTCTCATATCTTCCTCGGACTCAGTGGCAATAGAGCCTTTGGCATTTGGTTCCTAAAACGAAAAGGTGTATAAAAAAGGAATGCGTCATGACACTAAAATTTTATAAGGACTGGGTCGCTAAAATTTTATACTGAGTCCATGCCGGTTTCGGGATTGTACTGAAAAATTGATTAACACAGATTTTGCTTTGAATCTCCACGTTTTCTAACGAAAAAGTAATCATTTAGGCGTAATGAAGTTATATGAGAAATTGGATTTAAATTATATGTCAATGTTTGAACAGCGCTTTTCTGGCACAAAACTTGAAAAATCGTCTTTAAAATTTATTAGTGTTTTTGAACTGTTAATGTGCTTTTCTTAAATGATTTTCTTTAATTACATCTGCAATGTGAGATTTTCTATTTGAGCCAATTACAACAGCGCTTTTTATTGTAAACAATACTTATTCTTATTCATGGCAAGCCTCTTGAGGTTTCTAGACACAAACAACTACGTCATGCGTTTGCAAACTACCATAAATGAAACCTATTATCTCTCTCCTTATAAACTTGCGAGATGACATTGCAGATGCTTTTGTCCAACACTAGAAGTAGATAGTTGTAATATGAACAGTGAAGTCCAAATAACTTCTATGTATTGTCAGTAAGTTGAACCGAAAATCCATCTTACATGCTGTGATGTTATTGACATTTTAACTTACATACATGATACATATCTTAATTGTTTGCTTCTTCTTTATCCAATTATAGATATAGCGTATCATTTACCGGTTTTTTTGTTTTCTTAAATCCACTTACATCGGTATTTATTTTTAGCTTCTATGTCACAATTGTATTGTATCCGATGTGGTGCAATATAACCAACACGATGCTTGTAGCCAGAACAATGCAATGCTATCAACACAATGAGTCCAACAGAATGCAATGCAATATAGTCTACACAATGCAACGCTTAATATTCAACGGACATGACAGAATGTAATGCAATTTAGTCTATACAATGCAAAGCTAGAAATCCATTTTAGTTCATGCAAAGATATGTAGTCAGTGTGATCTTTTAATGCGCGCGTTGTATCAAAAATGGAAACGAAAATATACAAAGCGTGCTCAGGATGAAGAAATCGATATGACATGATATGCCATGTATTACAGGATGACAGCGTTAAATATTCACATTGTTTTTGCAAATGACTTACGTTCTAGTAAACGTAAACCCGTGTGCACCCAGATATGAAACTCACGTTTGTTCAAATAAGACTTATATGTTTACTTTTGAATACAACTTTATCCTAAGAGTTTTGATGTGCAGTTGCAAGACCAATGAAGTATAAAAAGGACTAAATTGCTAAACGTGAGTAAATGACACTAATAGCGAGAGATCCAAATAACAAGACCTAAAAGATTACAAACAAATTGATACAACTGCTCACCATAACTTTAAGATGGTTTAATAATGATTGACTTGATATCGTCATTCCCTTCCTTCGATAACAGATGCTTAGAATTGCGCTGTGACCCTTTTATTACTGTTACAGTTAAACGGAAATACCTGAACATGAAACTTTAATGTTAAGTGTAGAATAAAGCTACAATGTAAAAGTATTTTCAATCCATCTTTTTGTTCATTTTTCTTAGTACCATTATCATATAATAGCTTAAACATTTTTAATGACTTAACTGATTAAACTTGGTCATATTGTAATATCGTCTATCATAAGCTCCGAATCTTGAAAGCCGTAATTTTAGGTACGTTGTTGAAATAGCAGCAGCATAAACAGATAAGGATTGTTTCATTAACGTAACATTTTACTTAGATATTATCGCTTGTTTTGTATAACAAAGACTCTTGAAAGGTTTTTTACTAGCAGAACACATCTACATAGAGAGCAACGTGTGAGAAATGATAATGAAAAAACGTGTTTGTAAATACTTTTCTGTATTCTACGATAACTTCAGCCTTGACAATCAAGACATTTACGAGCAGCGATAGTTGAGAAACAAATTACAGTTAAAGCTCTATCCAATCAAATTTTGTGTTTGCATCTTAACCCAAACTATGACACCTTACCTGAGAAGTACCATGAATAATAAGTGAATTTAACTATCTTAATCATCTTAGAATCAGTCCGAGTTAAGCGAAGCTAGTATTCTACTTTACAGATTCTCAGAGTATTTGAAGCCGATGTTAAACCCTACTCAAAAGAGATCATGATTAAAGTTCAAAATTTGGCTCACCTTGCAGAAAAGCATTCCATATGATCTTAATCGTTGTGTGTAGATCTCCCTGTAAGCTTGTGTTTTGGTTACGTCTAGTAATGGTTTACGACTCAGGTTTGGACTTCCATGATCTTGAACTGTCTCCATCTTTAAACTCCTGAAGAGGCAAAAAGTGTTGCTACAATTTCCAGTATAAGGCTTGCAGTATTAAGAGGTTAAAAGTTTAACTGTAGCGATTTTGTTGGCCTCCGTCACCATAGAAATAACTGAAAGCACAGTTGCTACCTGCGTGAAGTTTAATCGAGACTATGATTTTGCTTAAGTCAGGCAGAAATTTGTACTGATCCGCCTAACGTTCTATAATTACCACGTAATGACTACTGTCTTTGCAGTGGTGGATTTAACTCTCTTATGTCTATCGATTGTTACGACTTACCAAACCGTTGATTTATCCCTAGACATTCGATTGGACAATAACAGCGGAATTATGCAAAGTTATCAAAGCTCTTGACAATTATTCTTTTTGTGTATAAGTCTCGCACAAGAAAAATTAGCACAAAGTATAACTTGCAAAATTGTCAAATCACTGAGCAGTTTGCAAGTCATTTCAGAAGATAACGTTTTCTTTTGTATCTCCTTGGTGGCCTGCTGAGCGAAGGGAGTGCTTAGGACAATAAGAAAAGATGTTTACAAGGAGAAGATAAAACGGTCATCACACGAGAGAGAAAACGTATTTATCAATAAGTGTGTGCTTTACCAAATTCCTCACTTCTGCTATTGTTAACGTTTATGAAGTGGTCGGGATACATAAATTCCATACCAATTGTATGATAAAGATAAAGTACATGGTTTACAGTGAACTGATTCAGTTTATCACTATCGTTAGGGAATTACGAATGGCAACATCAAGGGCGACACCATTGTTACTAAGTATATTTCTCTTCTTGGCCTCTCCTGTTGCTTGATATGTTTGAGTTGGCAGCAACCAATAATACGGATTATTAGTGGAGGTCTAGTTAACTGATTTTTTTACTGTTATAGATCAAATGTTAGAACGTGGCGACAGTTTCGTCCAGGTTTTTTATTAAATTCTCAGATTATCAGTGATAAATGTTAATTAGACTGGCTTGGCGGCTTCAGATTCCGTCGCGGATAAGACAAATAAATCATGCTTTGCTTTCTAAATTTAACTAGAGTAAGAAATGTGATTAAATGTTATGAGAAAGGTTAGAGATACATAAAACGATAATTATTCAGTATCGACTAAGTAACACTAATGCATTTGCTTAAGAAGGGAATGTATGTGATCAAATAATACACGGAGAATACAGTGAGAATAACGAAAGAGTGGAAAGAAACCAAACATACATTGGCCAGTTTCTTGGCCATTGTACGTGACAAGAGGTGAACATATTACAAATAAAAAACAAAGGTAACAGGAGATTGTAGCAAGTTAATTGGTGACGTAGCCGAGGTTTCTTTGTAAATTTTGCACAATTAATCCTCAGATCGATTATTGTACCCTACCCACATGATCGTGTGATCGAGATTTACAAGTGTTTAAGTTGTTACAATTGAGAGCAAAAGTTTCGAACGGTTTTATCTTCGCATTCTTTTACTACAATGATAAGGTAAAAATGGTAAATATCAGCATTTGAGAGTGACTAGTGCAGTGACAACTGAACCGTTACTTTTCATAACCGAAAGCCAAAGAGAGAGGATGCTGCACAATCTTTCTTTTCACTTGGTTCTTTTTTTCTTTTCCTTGCTTTAAAAGGACATGTTTCGATCCATTGTATATAACCCAGTTTTTTGTTGTTAAAGGATAAAAATATCGGTACATACGCGTCAGTGCTTTTATGCGAGATATTGAGAATGTAGTTGGAATCGTATTCTCTTTTGCCGCCGGTCAAAAGAACACATGTTAAACCTAAGATTAATTCAAAGTAGCCAATCATACATTGAGATTTTGAGTAGTAGAGATCAGCTTCATTACAATTTACATAACTTGGCTTCAACGTCGGATTTTATAGTGTAATTTATTTATTCATTTGTACGTTTCATTTACTTTACAAGCTTTTTTATCAGAAAGCATTTTGGGTTGAAGTTGTTACTAATATGAAAGACGTAATGATAAATACCGAACGGTCACCAAGATTTTCTTCATTGATAAAAGCGTAAAAGCCATTTACAGCTGCAACAAAACTTTATCATGTTTCTGATTGTCTCCACTTTTGCCCACACTAATTAACAAGAACGTGCTCAAAATATTATGAGTTGACGTTATTTAGCTAATAATTCGTATTTCATTTGTTCGAAAGTTTTCGGGGGCGTGTACATCATTTATACATTCTGACACAAAGGGATTTACACATTAATTATATCTCAGAATATTATGACAATGCTCTTTCTAGGAGTATCCATTGAAAGAAAACCATCACTGACGTAGCAAGCTATCCAATAAGAAGTCCTATAACATTTGTGTTTTGAAGTGCCTGCACAACGTTTGACGCCTCTTGCATGCTTAACTTCACGTAGAACATTAGGGTCATCAGATCAGTGATATTTATGGTCTTTGTAAGGGGGAAAGCAAGGCATTATCGACTTTGCCAGAAAAGTTGCTGATACCTCTGAGTCACAAGTATTTTTCATTCTTTCTTTCTCTCTCTTTCTCTCCTTCCCTCCCTCCCTCCTTCAAACACTTGATAAACTATTATCAGGCCTCCGTTATCAAGCAGAGTTTGTAGTGTAGATTTAAGGTTCGTGAGTTGTATGCATATGAATACTGGAGAACTTGATGGAAACAATCGTACCACTTTTCAATGTCACTTTAAATACCGTTAATTTTACATTTCTTCGACTATTTGACTATTTAATCTTTCTACAAGTTATATACATTGAGACCACAGACGTGCTAGTACATCTTAAATATTTTGAGAGTATAATTTCGTGCGGATAAAAATTGGCCTTGTCTACGTTTTAAGCTAAATTGACGCTTGTTGGTTGCAAAGTTGATGCTCTCTTCTGATGCATACGCCATAATTACGAGTAATTAATAATGTAAAGATATTCATTAGTATTTCCTAGTAAAGAAAGCGATAAGTATGTAACGTTTATTGTGATAACAGATCAAAACTACTTGGTTCGCTCACTTTGAAAATTCAAGCTATTGTGTCAGAGAGTTAAAAAGACGAAATATAATGAAACTTGTACTGTTTAATAGCTGACGATTGGGCTGGCTTCTACGATGATTTGGATTCCAAAAAGTCGACATTTTATCATGAGTATAAAAGGAATTCTAAAGGAATTCAAATACGTTAAAACGAGTCAAAACTACTAAAAAAGTTGTAGCAAAAGACGCATATGAATTTGTATTGCATATACGCATATGACGCATATGTCATTATATCATGCTTTTGGTAAATACAAATTGTCAACTACGTGGGTAGTAAAATGCAAGGATTCTCCGTGATAAAACTCAACTTTGCGTTCGTACTAAACAGGCAAAAGACAAGCAATAAGCAATAATAATAACATGTTCGGGTTTAATCAAAAACGTTTTGCTAGGCAACATGCTCCCAAGTCGTGTTGAAGCTTATTAGAGAATTGCAATACTTAAGATGAAGTCCTAGATCGACATTTCTCTTGAATTGATATGCGTGGTAGACAACAGGTATACTTACATTCTACATACCGATGTAATGATGGGAATTAACGGTATTTGTTAAAAATTCATTCGAATTTACTCAATCGTTCAGTGAAGTCTAAAAATAATAGCCGCTGTTTAGTGTAGACCATTTTTGTAGAGACTGCTGTAGTTTATATAAACTCCGTGTTATTAGTAAACCTTCCTCTTTTCCCACAGGAAATCAAAGGCCGCTGATTGTCCGGACAAACACATTCTTTGGCTTTATAAATATCAAAACTTTAAATGGTTTTGATTTTGAAGATATTTAATGGAGGGTATTATTTAAAACAGATTTAAATAATTTACTATTTTTAATTTTCTTGTAAAGCAATTCTGCTGTTTTTACTGACGTAAGATCAGGATTGAACCAAAAGATTTCAATAAATGTTTTCTTACGTTTAACCTCGAGTCAGTGCATACTCATTTCGTTTTCACTAATTTAAGTATCCCGCTAGCTTCATAAGGTAAATTTTAGAAAGCTAATACTAATTTAAAAAATCAAAGAAATGGTTTGAAAATCCAAATGCAAGGATAATGGTATGTTTAAGCAAGATTGAGTAATTTCTAAAAAATAATTTACCTTCGTTTAGTTCCACATGGCTTGAAGACAGTGACATCTCTAACCAGCAACTTATTATCTGGACTCTGTCTGTACAGCATGGTAAATTTCAAATAGCTCACTTCAGTTCCAAATTAAGTACTCTCAAAGTGGTGGGTAGAAGGCGTTCTTAGTTCGGCTGTTGCTTCTGACACTGACTTTTATTTACAGTACTCCTCCTTCTATTATATTTACTGATCTCTTTCGCAAGACAATCACGTCGTTAAACTTTGATTGCTTTGATGAGAACAGCACGCCAAAACACAACTGAGTAGCACCCAAGTGTTCTTATTTTATTTAAAAGTAATTCACACAACGAAGCCAAAATTAACAATATGTAAAAGGAGGCACCAGCATTGGTTTATTCAATTCGACAGGAGGTCAGCATGAAGCCAAGTGCTGTTCAAGAAATAGAGAATATAGTGAGATCTATAGACAGAAAAAGGGCTGTGCTTCAACATTTTTTCGTGTTTCCAAATATGCAATGCAGGGGTGTCTTTGGAATCCCAGTCTTTGTGTTTTAAATATGGATGACTAGGTAAATTTAGTGAAACGAACTCAAAAGTAGCCATCAGTCTAACAAGAGGTTAGCAACAAAATGGTAGCTAAGCAGCAATAGGAAAAAGGTCTAAGTGGATTATACTTATCCTTTATGTAACAAAAGCAATTAAGTTATTGTTTCTTAGTACGCCTAGTGAGTTATCGTGAATGATTTTAGAAGTTAATTGAACCAGCCGTTCTCATGACCTCGGAGGCTACCTTTCAGACTGATAACAGTTGAGTTATTATTGAAAGAGTGTTCATTTTGCTTTTAATAAGAAATTATTGTAACTTGGCTATACGAACAAACGTATCAGTCATCAGACAAAAATAGCTGTTTTGCTGGTTAGAGATAAATGTAAGGAATGTATGTACTTTGAAATCATTGTCGAAAGTGCAGTCGTCTGTGATTTCCCGTTGATTTTAGCTGTAACCATGGTATAACGTAGTCCTTATACCGACTGTAGCAAACATAAACAGTGGAGCAGTTTTAAAAACAAAGTATAATACTCTTGCATGCAAGCACAAAAACTGAACCATAAGATTTTCAAAAGCACTGTGCTTCCCGGAAGTTCCTCTGTTGAGAACGGACTAAGATAGTCTTTTCATGTATTACTAAATCGCGTTAATTCACAATTCATTTAAGCCGATCAATCAAATAGTGGCTTAGGCATAGTAAAAACACACAGAACACGTTACAAGCTAACGATAAATACGGCAGCTGTAAACATAATTTATTCAAAATAGTTAATTATAACTTTGACAAAGAGGAATATAGTCCTATGTTGACATATAAACAAATTATTGACAAAAATGCCACAAAACTTTATCAATTATTGTACAGATGATGTCTGATATCTGAAGAGACGTAAATTTGTTTTACAGGCCATTCCTGGTGAACAGACTCCATTTGAACTTAAAAGCCTCACAAGCTTACTCTTCTGCACAAGACAGATAAGATAATAATAAAAACACCTTAATTGACCTATCTTTGCAATTGCTCTTTAAATAAAGTTTTCTAGGCTTATTGAGTTGTAATAGTTAAATTGACTCCGGTTTCTACATAACAGTTCTTTCCTTTTCCTGAGCTTTGTTTTCAGTTCAGCAGTATTACTCCATTTTCTCTACAAGGCTCTGTCATCTTCAGGAAATATCACTGTGATTAAGAATAGCTGACTGTAATTTGTCATTTTCTTGACAAGCTAAGTGACTTGAAGATGTATAGAGAAATTACAATATGCCACTCACCTGTTAAGGTAAATCTAACGTAGGTTGACTTCAAAGTCACTCCAGGCGTCACAGACATTCATTCCTTCTTCCACTGTTTCAAATAGTAAAATAAAACACGGTAGTTACCGTTTTGATCAACAATCAGCAATTTTCTATCTGTCTTGGCAATTGAAATTCGAAGCATGTGGCCAAATATGCAATTCAGATTGTTAAGGACCTACGTTCCTCGGTATTTGTTACAGACGTAAAATTCTAGTTAAAATCAACAATAAAAAGTGTCAATCAGGGGTAAATAATGCGTCATTGTATATCCACTCGTTTTTAACACTGTAGTATTACTAAAGTGTTTGAACAGTCATTAGGAATTTAAGAGACATCAATATGACGTATTTGCATCCGTAACGGAAGACAATCATAAAGTGTTGATGTTCATTGTTCTTTATCATATCCTGATTAAGTTGCTATAGCACCATTACAAAGCCTTTGAGGATCGTATCAAAAGTTCGCATGAATTGATCTGATGTACTCTTGTGAAATTAGCACTCGTTTATTCGTTGGCAACATCAACTGCTTCATTACTTAAATATGAAAATTTTTGTTTAGAACAAGCGTTAGGTATTTTCGGATGTCACCAATTTCAGTTTCTCTTGAAAATCGAGGTTAAATCGTTTGATATTCATGATTTTAAAATGACAGTCGATGGCACGGGTACTTAACATGGTCATAAAAGTGTTTGGTGTCTAGAATAAGAAGTAAGGTAAATATGCAAAACCTCTACGCAAGATGCGACTGAGTTGGCTTGCTCAAAGCAAACCTTGTACCTTGGACTTATTGGAATTATGAGATATAACAATGCATTCTTGTTACCTGAACAGTGACTTCGTGATATCGTTATTAGCTACTAATTCAAATGGAACATAATCTGTTTGCTCTTTGAAATTGCAAGCTTCCAGTGCTGCAGTAAACAGAGTTTTGCCTTTTTCGAAGAGTTACCTGAACTCCTTGGTATGTTTGATGAGAAACAATTATGTAAAAATGCTGCATCTGTAGAATTTTATCGACAGAAACTTTGGATTGAAAACATCTTCAGATGTAAGTTACATAGAAAGACCAGTAAAGAAAAGTAGAAGCCGGTCATGCCTCTTAGTCTTTCAATTGTTGCCTGTTATTTGTCTTTATAACAATAATAAAATATGGTTTACAGTATCACTAAATAAGGGTTCCATACTGTACATCTAAATAGTCACTTACCACGAGTGTGAAGACTTTCACTTTTATTTAAACATGGTCTTTCTAGTTCTCTTGGTGTACATTCGACAAGTCGCAGAGCCAGTGGGTACGGCATAATCACCTCTTTTTTTGTCAAAGTACTGTCTACTTTATTCTTCTGAAAGGCATTAAAAGTTTTTAGATAAAGGTAGGCCAAATCTTAAATATACGAAAGACAAAGTTTGTGATAATAACGTGATAATAAACTGGTAAATCCTGAGATATTTGAGTGTAACGCCTTAGTTTGGAGTTTGAGAGGATAACGGGAGAGTAAACACATTGCACGAGTTGTGCATCACGTGTTGCAGAATATTTATGTTGATCAACACATAATTCCCTGTCCATACGAGGAAAGAGCCACACGAACACTCGGTAATAATTCATAATGAGAAAGTTATTCAATTTCAATAGATGCCTGCAGGATAACTGCAGTTTTAAAGGAGCATTTCCCTTAATTGAAGAAAAATGCCCCTTTGAACAAATTATTTGTTCCTGCAATTGAGAGAATTGCAAATCAGAAACTTATTGTTGACGGTTCTTATTGCATTGACATTAAGTCTAATACAATTCTGATAATCTGAATAAAAGTTAAGCAACAGAAGAGGGAAGCTTACGTTTCCAAAGAATACATATAAATACAATGGTATGGTATTGTGGATTTCCCCATCTCCCAAATAAGAGCAGCTGGGACCGCCAATAGAAGCAGCCTTTTTACTTATATAATTTCAATCTTATTTTGGTACAAAACTTGAAAATCGTCTTGAAAATTTGCGACATTGCGCTAAATCATACCTAAAAGCTTTTTTCGTCTGACACTCCTCGGAGTATGAAACGTCAGAAAGGAAAGTATATTTATATGGCAACCTATTTATACAAAGCATGTAGCAAAACTAGCCAATCCTAGACAAGAAAGGAGACAAAGAAAGAGAAAATGAAGAAATAAAACATTAGTCGAAGAGTCCAAGTGAAAAAACGAACTCTTTCTGCCTACAGGGTACTGGTTTTCTAGTTTTAATGTAGACAGACTCCAATACACTTAGATGATTGAATTATATAGCTGTTCCAATTTCCGAAAATTCTCGTCCTAGCAGAATCGCATGTTTTGGCAGTCATTTTCGCTTTGCAAGCGCGAGATGGCTGTTCTCTAGGAGGAATTGATGCTTGGTGTACAATGGCTTAAAAAAGCTTTTGAGTATGATTTTAGCGCAATGTCGCAAATTTTCAAGGCGATTACATCATTTCCTGAATAGTGTAACATGTCAAACTGTGTATATAATTGGAGGGCAACAAATGAGCAATTAATTTTATAGCTATAGCTATAGCTATAGCTATAATTCTGATTACCTACACCCTTATATTTATTTTATTTGCTTGCTCTCTTCGAGAAAAAAATTTTGTCCCAAAGTTTTCTTTCATATCATTTCTGTTGGTGCCTTTGATGGAGAAACATCCCACGGGAATGAGTTTTCCGTCATCCACAACGTATATTACCATCTAATACGAGGTAAGTCATTATAAGATTGATTTATTATCAACTTCATCATATGAACAGCTGTTATTTCTACGTGGTTGCTAATGGCTGCTATGTATTTGGCAAACGTTTCTACGTGCAAGGATGTCAATAAAAAGACCTTCATTGCAAAGGACAGAAAAGAAACGGAAAGGCACCTGGACGGGAAGCAGTGATTATTTTCTAATTCAAATCATAAAATCAGCTTTCCAACTGAGAATCTTTTTGCCCACGACGTTGTCATCTTTTTAAAGTCTTGTAGTTGAAAGTATCATTGAAAAGTTTCAGCAAAAGGTTGTTGTCTTTTACAAAGCGCTATTGAGTGGTCAAGAGTTAACTGTGTGCGTCATATCTTTCCCATGGGTATCATGTCTTTTGAAATAAGAGGATGCGTTTATGTACATTATCAGCTTAAGATTCACTAAATTGTTATTATCAAATTTGTTTTATCTCTAGAAATGTAGTTAAAAGACGTGGAGTAAATATCCCCGAGTGATTAATTATAGATTGTTTCGCTTTCACGCAATAAAGAAAAAGAAACCTGGAGGTTGATATGAGTATCTCTTGATGCTTGGCAACCTTTGTCGCAATACAAGCAGAACTTTCTGCAAGAATAGGTAACTGATTTCATCTACCGCTGGAATCCAGTTTTGCTAATTGGAGCATGATTACGTATGAATTGCGAATAATCTTTTTCACGTATAAAGTTACATTTACACAAATGTGGTGCAGTGGGCTTAGTATTACTAGCAAAACAGAAAATGTGTATATTTACCTCCCTCTTTATGAATAAAACTGCCCATTAGCAAATTTTCGACCTACAAGGCCTTAATCAAGTGATAGTATGAGAAGTAGATAGCATAAAGATCGTATGTATATGTCGCATACTTTTTCTTTTATGGTCCCTTGGTCCCAGTCCTCCTTCTCTCTATAATATACCTATGTATATGTATAGGTTCTTCAAAAATAAACATCTCATATAACGTTTCGAATAATTCTTCCACAGATTACTTTTCATACAGCAAGTTAGGATTTATAAGGCATACATAGCATAATAAAATACAAGAGGGACTAATCATAATAAATAGAATTTTAAAGAATAGCGGACACCTGTTATAAACAATGCACTAATAGAACAATAGACATAAGGGTACGTGTTAATGATTTAACATATAAAGTATTAAACTGTAAAAAAAATTTAAAGAACGCTCTAAGAAAAAATTTACAAAAAGGACAAGTAACCAAGATAGAAATGTGTTATGTAATAGGTACTTCCCTAGCATTAACTCCAGAAGGTGAAAAAGTTAATAATCCATGCTGCCAAAATGTTTCATTAACTCTATCCTCACTGCTAGCTATCCTGTCTATAACTTTTAAAGAAATATTGTTAAGAAAACCACTGTGTCCTCCCTCTTTAAAATGAGCCAACATGTCTGCCTGGGCAACTATGCAACATTTGTCAAACTTTTTACTATCTGTCTTATAATTATTGATTCTGAGTCTAATAGCTGTTATAGTGCTACCTACATACACTTTTCTACACGTTCTAAATGATAAACTACAGAACTGGAATTACAGTCAAAATGATGGTGGATGAAAAAATCCTTCCTATTTCTGCACTATGAAAACTATCTCCCTCCTCCATTAGTTTGCACACCTGACACCTAGGTTTAGCACAACTATAACAGCCTCTAACTACCTCTGGTTTATAACCTATAAGCTTAGCTCTAACTAATATGTCTTTGAGTGATTTAGACCTTCTAAAGTACAGTTTATTAACTAAGGAACTCCAACCCATCTTAGATAGCTCAGTACGTTTAGCAACAGACAACATCCCGCGACCACAAGTATTTTTAGACTTCGTAGATAGAAGGTTCTCTTCTTCAAAAGCGCGGTAAAGTTACACATGTGATATTTTATAAAATCACGTGTACAAGGAAAATGTCTGACAATTAACAGTCTAATGAGAAAATCTTAACTCTACATTCACGCAACCTGTCAGATCCTCTCGTCATTAAATTTCGGAAACTTGGTTTAGTAACTTTAAGTATTTTCATGAGATTCCCTTAACATATCCATGACATGCCTTGAATGTACACGCAGGGAAGTAAAGAAGAACAAAAGATGGAAGAAGATGATTTAGTAGATTTCACCTGGACTTACAATACATGTGTAGTCGAGAAGAAATAGAGACGAAAGAAATGAAAATGTTAAAAGAACATACACATTAGGTGAAGAAAGGGCGAAATTTATGGCATAGGTTAAATTAGGTCAATATTGGTGCACTGGTTTCAAGAATTGAGCAAATGTAGAGCAAATTTGTGACTTTAAGCCTCGCTTTGACTTTTAAAGTCTCGTTTTCGTTCAAAATGGCAATTCTCCTCTTAAATCGTGTTAAAAATATCAAGTGCTGCTTAAATCGACTAAAATAATAATATTGTCTAGAGATACAAACACATTTTAAACTAATTTTTTTCCAGCAACAATTGCATTTTTCTAGCCTCGGTCTCATTTTCGAAAGAACAATTTAGAAGAAAATTCATAGCATTGTAAAATTACCGTGATGGAAAACCTCCAGGCCGGCAGCAAAGACTTTTCATTTTGCTGGCGTGTATGGAAGTCAAACGAAATTGCATAATAACAATTTGATGAAGTATACTATTGGTGGAAAGAAAAGAGCAAAAATGCGTAAAAGAAGATATGATGGAAACACCTGCCACTGAGACAGATGATAAGAAAAGGAGGGTATGGAGAATTAAAATTGGCACGTGCAATCCCCGTAAAATATAAAATTTACGTCCTTGACGCCCTGCTAAAGCAACCCACGCTCGTGCTGTAGTATCGCAATGATAAATTACAAAATAAAATCCCCAACATTCTGCTAGGAAGTTTTTAATTACGTAACGTGCAATCCCACCAACTTATGCAACCTTTGCAACCTGTGCCTGGTAGCTTGTTCCCCAATGAAGGCATCTATACTCAACAATGTCCATAGTTCTAACTATGCTAACACAACTCCCCTATGTAGACTAACTTTGCTATCCTAGTCAGAATTCTCTCCCCTATGTAGACTAACTGTGCTATCCTAGTCAGAATTCTCTCCCATATGTAGACTAACTGTGCTATCCTACTCAGAATTCTCTCCCATATGTAGACTAACTTTGCTATCCTAGTCAGAATTCTAAGTGCTAATTAATGTACATTATCGGTGCTCTCATTAATTTTGTCTTCACTTTCCAAGTGTTATTCACGGAAACAGTAAAACTGCGACATGATGAGAATTCAAATGATATACAAAGTTTCATTGTTATGTCCTTAATACCAAAGATGCTTACTTTTGTTATTAATTTATCACTGACGTCACTAAATAGATGAAACGCTGACACTGAAAAGTGATGGCACAACATGAAACAGTGATCACAGAATATCAATTATAGTCGATGACCTTGTGGCTTGCAAAGTTTACATGAACTTTCTCCTCAATTGTTTACTGTTTTGTGAATATATAGGATACACAGAAAAGGATTAAATCGTAGTCAGAAAGACAAAACTTCATGTTCTGAATTATGTTTACTTTTGTACAACCTCTCAAATGGGTCACGGATACATTAGAGAAAAATCAATAACGCCTTGATTTAGCATGTATTGCCCTTTTTGTCACAACCTAAATCAGATCACTTGTTTCATCTCCAGTTTAATATCTATTGTCTCTGCAAGGCATATGAGATCTTGTGACGCAACTATTTATGATGACTTACATTCATAACTGTTATGGAAGTTACTAAATGCATTGCTTCGCGGTTATGACTGAAGCGAAAATATTGCTAATCCACTTCAGCCCCTCTTCAACCTGTCACGCATCAAACCTGAAATTTTAATGTTAGCATTATTCGCGCGAAGCGATTTTTCACGGAAGGAAGATCGACAAAGATGGCAAAGGGCAGAAATTATTCTGTCAAAGAACTCAGGCTGCATGATGCAGAATATTTTTTCCAGGTGACGAGTCTTTGACACTACGAATCTTGCAATGGGAAGCGTTGATTTTGTCAAGTAACTCAAAGTGTTTGTGCTCCTAAAGTGTGAAGTATTAACAATTGTTTTGAGATTAAATGTGAGCAAAATTTTTCTGCTGTTATTTCTGCTGCTATCGTTGGTGTGAGTTTGGGTCAAGGATGTCGTGTGACACTCCTCCAGAAATCTAATTGGCTTGCGCCATTTTTTTTCCGCGAAAAAGTTAAATCCATTTGTACTTAATTTTTTGCTGCCGCTAACAGTCATCACGAAAGAGCTTATAAGTGATAACTGAAGGGCATATGCGTATGCTTAAAAAATTCACTAAGCGCGAAATAATTAGCCTGAACTTACAGCTGTAACACACGAAAATGAATGATGTCTACGTTAAAATGTGAAGCTCGGTATATAGGTTGCACTTCTCAGTGATTTGGTGACAGGATCAAACAACATGCTCCCGCCAGTGTACGCCCATAGATATATCTATGCGTACACCAAGCATCAATTCCTCCTAGAGAGTAGCCATCTCGGGCTTGCCAAGCTAAAATGACTGCCAAAACAGGCAATTATGCCATAGGCTAACATTTACCAGAACATTCAGGATGCGCCAAAATGTATAAGAACGAGAATTTTAGGATAATTTGCATAGTTAAATCCTCCTTTCATCTAAGTGTTTTGGAGTCTGTCTACATCAAAACAAGTAAACCATTACTCTGTAGGCAGAAAGAGTTTCTTTTGACTTTTTTAATCTTGTTAGCCAATCTTAGGCATATTTACCGACTAATATATTTTCTTTACTGAAGTTTATCTGTCGATTTATTTAGATTTTTACTTACTTTCCTGCTTGTTTACATACTTCATTACTTATTGCCTAATGCGCAAAGTGGGACAAGTGCAGCTTACGCCTCTTGATATGTAGTTTTGTATCTGTTGTAAGATAAGATGTTGCCCAAGTCTTCCTTCACATTGTTCTTACGCTTTTTATAAAACATACTTTCTTTGTCGTTTAGTTTCATGATTTTCCGAAATTGTTTCTTGTTTCTTTTGTCCAGGAGGCTTTACCTAAGCTTGTACGATCTATTTCTTTGTGATCAGTGACTATTACGTTTTCTTATAAGAACTGGGCGTTTGTATTGCTTCAGCTTTTCGTCATTTGTACTCACTTTACTTCATCACCTCCTGTACCATCATTTCTCATTTCCCGGATCTGTGGAATGGAACTGTGATACTTTACATTGCTTGGTAATGGTTGGAATAACCTATATATTCCACGAATATGATATTGTGAAGTTGAGCAGCAATGAGTAGCAAGAGCAAAAGGGCCTAAGCAGAGAGTTTGTGTAGTGGTCATTTTTTTCTCCGATTTCATCGTAGTGTCCGTCAGCGGTTGCCTTCTATACTCAGTCATGCCAATTGAAACTGCACCGTATAACCAAAGATGAGAACCAATTGCCCATTTCTGAGTGATATTATTGAGACCTACGAATTCCGGAAATGCCTAATTGTTATCCTTGTTATGGTCAAGGTAGTGAGTGCAAGTCAACCTCAACTCATCATTATTGACTTTAAAATCAGCCAATATCGAGTGCATTTCTGGATCCTTGATTTCTGCAACAAAATCGCTCTGAAAACGTTCCTTCAGTGAGATTAGTCTTACTTTGGTGACATTATTTCAGCGATGTTTGGTACAAAATGGCATCTTAAACCAATGACCTTCGTACGAATTTATAAATCTAATCTCGATGCCCTAGAAACAAGACGCCAGATCTATCAAAAAAAAATTTTCCAACAAAAGCCACTTAAATAGACTGTTAGTTGCACTGAAAGAAACCTTAGCCTCATGACGTGTCTAAAATCTGTCACAAAATAAACATAACAGTTTTCTGTGTTATAACAGGGAAATTACCCAATGACTATTAACTATACAAAACATATAGAAGACCCAAGTTGCAACTTTGCGGCCCATTTCGGGGTCAAGACGATCTGTCAACAAATTTTCGATTAACAACGTCCTACTAGTGCAAACAATGAGAATTGTTAAGTGTGTTTCCCAGAAGAAATGAGAACCAATCAGAATGGGAGTAAATTACAATTGCAAAGATAGGAATGAACAAAAAAAGGAGGATTGTAAACGCAGAGAAGAGGAAAGATTGAGATAAAGGAAATATGAACAAGCACGGTAATAAACAAAAGAAAGCAGAAGTAGAAAGGTAACATGCATAAAGCTTGGATATGTGCGTCAACAAAAGTTTCCATACGTTTGTGAGGGTCAGATATGTAAGTGTTTAGTTTCTCAGCAGTCAGCATGATAATCAGGCGTGTCAAGACGAAGACATATGTTACCCAAGTGTCTCTTGAAATGCTCGGAAAATGAGGATTTACCCTGCACTTCTGTACGAAACATCACTCTTAGTGCATTTAATGATATGCTATGCTTAATGATATCACTAGATTCCCCGTGATACACGTGTAGAAGGAAAATGTATTGGTGCCTTTGGGTTCTGGAATCAATGGTGATGTGTATGGAAAAGCTTGGATTGTCGTTTATGCCACGGTTGTGTGCCAGGTGTTATGACTGATCGTATTATCCTTGATTTGGGGGTAGACCATTTGATCCCGTAGTGTTCTGGCACGTCTGAAGGATGCTTTTGGTGGTTCGGTCAAATAGGCGTTGTCTATGGATCACAATGCAGTATGAAATGATCCTTGAGGCATTGTAGGTCAAAACATTGCAAACAGTTTAGCGTCTCCTTCAAAAAGGCGCTTTTATTACAAATTACTGTTTGGCATTTAACCACCGTTATTTTTGTGCCAGGTGTCTGTTACTGGCCTGCTTTCATTCAATTTGCTTTTGATAAAAAAATGCCTACTTGCAACACGAAGGCTCAGTATTAAGTCACACACATTTGCACAGTTAAAACAGAATGCTTTATTTCGCAAGAGAGCGTGTAAATGTTATACTTCTATATCCCTTTATCAAAACAATACTTCTGGATGGCAAAGCTTTGAATCTGGATAGGTGAGGAAAAAGCAAGTTCCATTGAGTTTGATTAACAAAACAAGCACGCAACATGTGAAATTTCAGATAGTTGACATCTTATAAAAGGGATAAGAAAACAATCTTTTTAGCTCCTAAACTTGCTGAGTCGTATGGGTTTTTTCCTGTCATGGACAAATGTTTAGTTTAAGGAATTTAGCGTGTTGAAATATAGATTTGTGGTTAACATAGTGTGAAGTATAAATTTACTGTTAAAAAACAACAGGAATGGAGGTTCACTTTACAGCTAACTCATCTATTTCAATCAATGTGGACAATAATGCATTCCGGGTGTCATTTTTACTTGTCTGGGAAAAGTTTCTGTGTCTTGCACAACTCCAGTTGATATTTCAAGGGACGTACCGCCGTATAATAGTCAGTCTTTGTTAACTATTGTTCTTTCAGTGTAAGCCAACAATTGTGGGAACAGATCACCTGTCTAGCATAACAAATGTAAAAGAAGGTGTGTGGGCTAAGACAAGTCATACTCTAACCTACAACTCTGAATATGTTTGCAGTGTCCAGAATTCCTTTTGATTCAATTGACATAAAAAGAAGCCGACTTAAAATTTCGCCTTTAAGATGCAACACAACAACAGGATAGTATAGGTCCAAGACACACTACGATTTCAATAGTTGCTATCTAGAAAGATATATTCTAGTGTTGAGAGTGCAGGAACTGAGGTTTACTCCTTCAAAAATCGTTATCGTTTTTACATCACTGAAAATTCTTTGCGGTTATGAGCTTCTTATAAATTGCTATAAGATTATCATGTCTTTAATCAAAACAAAACAAGTTTGATTTAGCATTAAGTTTTGATTTAAGTTGATTACTACAGATATAAGTCTTATAAATCCAGTTTGGGAAGGATTAAGTACAGTGTTCGTTGCTGTGTGGAAAAAGTCTTTGGAAATGGGTAATACTATAATATACTTTTGTCGACAAGAAATGAAATGTGACTCTTATGTGTTGCTGTCATCAATACAAGCAGTTATTACTATTGTCTTTAGTACGACCCGGAACGTTTCTCTTGTACATGCTAACATGCGTACAGTATATGCTTTTTTCTTCTAAACTTATCAAGATAAGGCATGACCTCATAAACTACAGCCCACACTGACAATTTCTGCCAAAAAGGTAAATAAATGTTAAAAACCACAAAATTTCAAAACGAGAGTTAAATTTAACAGTGCCTACAAGAGTCTTACGTCTGCATTGTATCAGGACTATTTCACTGTTCTAACATCTGACCTCTTATTGTCATCGTGCTAATTGTAGGCATGCGCAGTAGAAACTGTTATTGATATATTGTATTATGTGTTTGTCCGATTGTTAATAAGTATAGATACTGTTATACAGTTAGACAACAGTTAGACAACATCACTGCCTCTTTGATTTGTCCGCGTGACTCTGCACCTGCCACAAGAATGGCGGAGGACACGTTCACCTTTTACGGCAAACTTTGCCCAAACTAATCTCCCAATACGTTGAGTTACAAAGAAGTTGTTGGCCTTGTTCAGAGCTTTACCATTGTCGTCAAAGACCAAGCAGCAAATCTAGGATCTTCCACGTGCCATCCATGAGTTGTATTACTCAATGCGCCACACAGACAGATCTCCTTCTGCACTCCGTCTCCCTCAGCTGACACTCCCTAAGGTTACTGGCCATGAAAACCTGGATCGATTTGCTGAGCAACTTACCAATGTCCTTTCCTCATCAATGGGAAATTTTGGAGCACCTACCTTAAGAAGCAATGTCGGAAGGATGCGGGTGTCTTTGACATCATTTGCAGTTACGAAGCTACCAATACTGTCAAGCTCACTGCTCACACATGCGATGAAGAATACCGTCAAATTTACCGTGATTGCTTTCGTCTCTTTACCCAACAGCGCGAAGTCCCAAAGGATCAGCAGATTCTGCAGCTCCTTGCCACGTATTAATCTATGGCATGACAGTCAACGGAATTGATTGCTACCATTTCCCATCATTTTCTAGAAACTCAGCATAGCCTGGAAAAACTCATTCCTGGGATCCACCGTTGTTGTGAGGCTGAAATGGAGTTATACTTGGTAATCACTATTAGGTTCTTTGTCTTGTCTGGATTCTCTGCAGCTGGGATAGTTTGGTGCTGCAACAAGCATTCAAAACGATATCGCCCTAGCGAAGAAGGCTTTCAAAGAGAGATTTGTAGACTTGGTCAAGTTTCTTTATGAAAGGATGTTTTTCAGTTGTATTAAGGAGTTTAAGCCTCTTTTGAGATTGTTTTTGAAAGTTTTATAATGCTCAAGTATTTTGTCTTTTCGACCCTTTTGATAACTTATTTATTGAGGACAAGAAGAAGCAAATAATTGCCTATCCTATTCATCTGTCTTCTATGACTTATAACTATATATTCACATTAACTGGCATTTAAACTAAGTTTGTTAATCCTCATCCAGTTCGATTTGATTCTCCAGCTCATTTTTCAGATCTATTAAAAGTTTCATTTAGGTTTTCTGACGCAATATTCACATGTGTCATCGGTGTACATATTGGTCCCTGCTTTCCAGACAGTTCTCAAAATAATTGATGTATGATATCAAAAGTAAGGGTCCCCATACAAGAGCCCTACGGAATACCAAATTTTCATCAAAATGGCAAAACTACCCCCTCTAGGTCATATAGCAAGTAAATCAGCTGTTGAAAATATCCTTGACACCATAGTTGCGTAGTTTTGACAATAAGATTTTATGGTCTATGGCATCGAAAACTTTTTTAAGATTTTCCTCTGATCGGAGTTCTTGAACCACGGGTCTGCAACATTCAATAGACATGTCATTGTACTACACAGGTTTTGAAAGGCAAACTGGTTGAAACACTGTTTGTTTTACTCTGTTAAGCACTCCATCAATTGTTCATGTGCAATCATTTCAAATATCCTAGACATAGCTGATAATGAGACAGGATGTTTTATCGCTTGCCTAATAAAATTGGTCTTACTTTGGCAAATTTTCAAGTCTGGGGCAAAATGCCCTTTTCCAAAAATTCATTGTATATTAGTGTCAATGGCTTTGATATTAAGCCTACGGTAACTTTCAGCATCAGGAGATTCGGAGCTATTAAGGGCTTGTTGCAAAATGTTTGTTGAAAGCTTCTGAAATTTTGGAAGGTGATGTAACTTCTGTGCCTTCAAACACTACGTTTTGAGTAACAGTTTGATTCCTCCTAGAGAACAGCCATCTCGCGCTTGCAAAGCGAAAATGACTTTCAAAACATGCGGTTCTGCCATAGGCCAACATTTACTAGAAAATTCAGAATGCGCCAAAATGTATAAGGACGAGAATATATATATAAATATAAATAAATATATATAAATATATATAGGCCGTCATCAACTATCCCTAGTTTTAGTACATTTGCTTTTGGAATATAAATTGGGCGATTTGTAGCAAAGTGATCTTTGAGAGTCCTACAAGGTTGGGGAGCACCATCCTTCTCCACTGCAGCTACTCTGGTATATTCATTTTTTTCTGCTCAAATTGGAACTCATAGTAAGTCAACTTAGTGCTTTTGGTACAGTCATCCTTGCAATTTCGTAGATCATAGATTATTTCTTTACCTTCTTTGTTTACAACAGAGAGTAGCTTCCTTAATGCTGTGAAACCTTCCTTGTCATTGCATGGAGAGGGGGGCGGGGGCGGGCTATAACAATAAATGACTGTAAAGTTTTTGGCATGAAGGGGAGCGGGTAATGTCTATGACTACAATTTTCAAGAGTGAATCATCAATATCATAAGTTCGATTATGGCTAATCAACGACTTTACATAGATAGCTAACACCTCTGTCTTTACGGTAAACTTCAAAGGCATCTAGCTCCACCTCTTTGTCCTTAATATCTTTACTTAACCTAGTTTCATTCAGACCTAGAATGTGAAACGTGTGCTCGCTTACCATATACTCAATTTCACAACGGTGCTTATGTAATGATACAACGTTAAGTTTTGCAATTAGCAATCCCCTGTTTGACTTTCTTACTATCCTACTACATTTTGATTTGACGGAACGGAGGCAGAGTCGACGGAACGCCCGTCTGAATTTGTGTGCATGTGAAAAGGGTATTATTTAGATTGTTCTCTGAACCTGCGTACCCCTACCAATATTCAATATACTTCTTGACATAACGTGCAAATCTTTAGGCTCGGTGAATATGTAGTCCATCTTCACAAATATTACCGTATTAAGTATTGTCACTAGTGATAAAATCTATACTTTGTTGCAAATTCCTCTTTTAAAGTCGCACTTGTTTGAAATACTTTAACGTTCATATCGTTTGCTACAGCATTGCCCTTCCTTCTCAAGATTGAGGAGCATGCAAGTAACTATCTTTCCAAATGTCGCTTGGTAGAATACTCCCCATCTCACAAGCGGATGTCACTCTGCATGCCGATACGGTTGGCACAACTGATCGCTATGTGTCCGAATACTGGCACTCTCTTGTTTAGTATAGAAATTCTAAACATCTTGACACCCCTACGTTGATCTCTTCCTTCTCAACTTCCACTATATGTCCTGACTTAGACTCATCACTGTTGTCCAATTTTCTCGAAAACACCACCGTCTAACCGGACAATGCCTTACCCCTTCGGCCATCCCAACCCTTTCACCTACCTCTCCAGACTTTTTCGTCACCTTTTGGAGGCATTACGGTTAGACGGTTAGTTATGCACATACCACCTTTAGTCTTGACCAAATTTACGTCCCTTTTGCGCAAATATCCTCACATTTTCCACTTACCGAACTCTCCACTGTCAGCCATTAAAGGCTTCTGGCATAACATAAACATGGGCAATGCCCCTTCTATTTAATACCTTCCATAAGGCAAGAGGCCAGCTGAACTTGCCTCTATTAAAGACGAGCTTGTGCGCATGGTCAAACTCAAAATTATTCAGCCTAGCCATTCCACGAGGAGCGCTCGGTGTAGTTTGGCCACCAAGCATCCGACCAACATCTAGTTAATGGACATCCATATGGTCGTTCTGATCCCGTAACCTTATGCAATCTCCAGCCAGGCTAAGATCTGTCTGCCAATATTGAGAAGATTGATGTGGCTTCTAAACAATCTTCTTTTGACGTGCAGTCTGTGGACGAAGTTTTTATTGCACCTGATACTGAAACTGCTCCAGATGACCTTCCTGTTACTACGAATGCTTGGTCGCCGTCGCTTTTGGCAAGTATTTAGAAGCATTGCCGAACAAATCTGCCGTCTTCTTGTAAGCTTGCAGATACGTTTATGAGTCTTTACCTGCTGCATGCGAAATACTCGCGCGCCATGGTCGGCTAAGTGGGCTTGTTAAGGCGTACCCATATGTCCACGTTATGTTACACGTTTTATGATAAAACCTTAAAAATGTACCTTAACACCCTTTTCTTGGAACGTTGTCCAATATTCAACGTTTTCAAACCAAAGCAAAGGTATCTGCAATCACAATCATGATCTACAGTTCACTGATGATGTTCCATTCGTTGCAAGCATGCCCTTCGAGAGAGAGCACCTCTAGGTATTGCCTGACAGTTTCAGCGCATCCACCACGTGTTTCAGTTCCGTTTAACTGACGGTAATCATGTGGCAAGAGGTGGAAAGAAGGCCAGATTTTAAAATGAGTGAGTTCTTTGTCACAGGGAAACATCTTTCTGTGGTTGACGAGTTCTGATACTTAGGAGCGTGCAGTATTAACTAAACATGTGCGCGAATCTCAAGAAAACGATTGGGTTGGCTATCTCGACAGGTTAATCAAGCAGTTGTGACACAAAACAAGTTGCGAATGGCAGCAAAGGTAGCTCTTTACAACGCGTCCTAAGTACGTTACAGTATGCTTCGGTCACTTGGACTATTTACCGTGTGCAGAATCGACTGTTGGATATGTTCTGCTTGGGGAACTGTGAAGAAATTTTGGCGCAACAGAGGGCCACAATATTACTGATACCAAATTACAATGTAGTGTAAGTGTGCACGCTATACTTAGCCAAGAGACGGCGGTGGTAGTTTGTGTCCGTTTACAGGGTAAGTGAAAGGTCACATATAAAATTAGATTTGTTTGTTCAGATTAGCGATGGTAGCCGAACTTTGTCTGCGTTCTTTTGACGGTCAAGATAGAATCTCCCCTATTGGAGACAAGTGTGTGACCCATAACAATATATTCACATTAACTGGCATTTAAACTTAGTTTGTTAATCCTCATCCAGTTCGATATGATACTCCAGCTCATTTTCAGATTTGTTAAAAGTTTCATTTAGGTTTTCTGGCTCAATAATCACATGTGTCATCGGTGTACATATTTTGGGTCGTCCTTTCCAGACAGTTCTCAAAATAAATGATGTATGATATCAAAAGTAAGGGTCCCATACAAGAGCCCTACGGAATACTAAATTTTATATTGCTTTTGTTTGAAGCAGTTCCATTAAAATGGCAAAAATGGTCATGAGCATACCTCGATTTCCGTTCTCAGCACAAGACCATCCTGTCGACTTCTGTATGAAACCATAGTTGATTAGAGGACCTTTGATTAACTATGATGAAACCAAGTAGTAATCCGTCAAAAAGAAGTGACAATTCTGTTGTGAAAGCAATTTTTGGATAAAATTTAGCAGTTTGCATAATCAAAACAGGAAGCTGTGAACAATTCATAGTTTTGAGAGTATTTTACGGTATTGCGTTAGAAACCAAAGGGGATGGTTACATTACGGTAAGTGAGCCCAAAGAGGAATGTCGGTGGTTTTAAAGAAAATCTGCAATTTCGTCGTATCTCGAAATAATAATTAAGGAAAAATTGGGTTAAAACTATTATAGAACATTGCAATGAAACGAAACGCTTTCGTTGCTAAACACTCACCAAAGCATATTTTTCGACTCGATCTTTTTGGGGGCTGCCACATAAACTTATTGTTATTATTGTTGTGGTTGCACTCCCTCTCCCGCCTTGCGAACTAAATTGACATATAATGGCGAGGACAGGATGACACGAGGTACAAATTTGTTTGTAGACTCGGACACACCCCTTAATTTTTTACAGGAAACCAGTACTTAACAGTATTATCATCAGCAGAAAGCTTTGTCGGAAAGGCAATTGGGTTACATTCTGTTATTTTCACCGTCTGATGCTTTGAGCATGGAGTATATGACATTGTCGCTTGCAGGCATTGCCTGTTTCTTACTAGCAGTCCTGTTATTCTTTGTTTACTCCGGTTTACTGACTAGTATCGAGTTTAAGGTTACGAAGCCACCGTTGGGTACTGCCATGACACTCTTGTATAAGTATTATGTTGGCCCATACCAAGACTGTGGGCCAGCATTCGAAGCTGCGGCAAAATTCATTGCCAATAACAAGGATCGAAGAGCTGTCGGTATTTACTACGACAATCCAGAACAGGTTAGTGTGTTTTAGTGTTTCTAGCTTAATCCCTGTTCAAGTTTATAAAATGCTTATCCCTCAATATGATGAAACTGAGTTATAGGAAAATTACCTAGATATGAATGAATAGATACTCCTGAATAAACCTAACCCCAAATGTCATTGTCTAACCAAAAATATCGTTTCGAAACCTAACCCAGAATATCATTGTTGCCCGTCAACAAAAACAACAATGCCAAAATACTTATTTTAGATTCAAATACCGATGGGAATGGGGGAACGTGCAGATCTTGCTGACGCAGCGAAACTTCTGGAATTGACCCAGAGCACGAGGTTATTATTCCATGACCTTTATTAATAACAGTAAACGTCTGAAATCACTAAGGGAAGCCCAAGAACTATGCCCTTTGTGCTTATTTATGTATCACATGCAGTGGTTGTTTTGAAATAATACAGATTAAGTGTCATCCTCCCTTGCTTTTTATCAAGTTGGATTTTGTCGTACTCCCACTCTCAGGCCTTCAGATACGGATTAACCCCCGTAATATTTGGCAAATTAGTATAAATGGACATTTGTTGAAACGGGGTAACATAATAGTACCCCACTCTTTGTTAAACTTCATAATCATAGTAAATGGAGATAATAACAGAAATGTGGTCGTACGTGGTTAGAATTGTTAGGCTTTGTCAGAAAATACATACTGGCTTATTGCGTTGAAAGATATGAACTAATCTTTGTTATTTGTTCTATTTTTTAAGTTGCTTTTGCTAAGTTGTGTGGTTCAAAACCATACACGCCCACAGGGAGACTTTTCAGTATTAACAGAGACTCTGGTAGTTTAGTAGGATTTCTGCATCTTTAATGAAGACGTTTTGTAAGCAGAAAAAGTAACTTAAAATTGGTGCGTATATATACTATTTGAACATTGGATTTGCTCTAAGTTTCAAGTCAGTTATTTTTCATTTTAATCCTTGTTTCTGATGACCTATGGCCCTTAACCTAACCTATACCCCTTAACCTAGCCTATAGCCCTTAACCTACCATATGGCAAAAGATTCAAAAAGTATGTTAGTTATGTGGATGAGAAAACTGGAGCCTCTGGCTTGTGACCTCATAAAGCTTGATGGTGGCATAACATGCAATGGCCACAAGTTGGAATTCTACATGTATGGGTATGTGTCAGAATGATCCTGCTAGAAAACTGCAGGGTTTGTATAATCGGTCTCTGTCCTCCATGATTGATACTCTACATACTCTGTATTTGCCAATCAATAATTACAGCAGTCCTGGTACAAAATGGAATCACAGTAAGATTGACTGCTTATGTTGTTAAGTCCTCTTCATACCTGAGCTTACAAGATTGGCTGCCCATCTTGTAAGCTTGCAGGATTAATTGACCATAAAAGTGTCTTTTACAAAGAAAACCAGCAGGTGGGAGAGTGAGTGCAACTATGGTTTTTAATGGGTGAATTGCACTAAAAGCATTTTTGGGGGAGCAGAGAAAATATTCAGTTGTTCTTTAATTAGATTCAATCTGTGCTTTTTGATGTGATAAAGCTGTACTTATATGTTGTATGACGTGTTGCCTTAAAACATTTATATATGTATAATGTGTCAAAATAATATGGTAATGTGTCAACAAGCTGTTCATTTAATAGACATCTTACTTATCTATATATTCTGGGAAAACAGGTGCCAAAAGGTAAATCCCGATATGTAGTTGGCCTTATTTTACCAATTGATAAAGAGGTACATCATGACACAGTTCAAAAAATGCAGGATGCAGGTTACTTGATCCATACTTTGCCAGATGTGGAGAGAGCTGTGGTAACAAGATTTCCGTGGAAGAACATGCTGTCAATTTTGATTGCAGTATACAGAGTCTACCCTGCTTTGAATAAGTTCCTCAAGGTAAGATGTGATATTTCTTTCCTTGTACGTTTGTTGCTAAAAGGTTAAGTTGGCATAAAATTTGGTGTTCCTGGCTAGGGCTGTGAAATTTGGGGATTCGATTTAATATTAAGTCAACCTGATTTGCCTTGTTCACTAGTATAATCACAGAAGTTTGCTTTCAATTAATATAACCAAGCAAATTCTTAACTGTACCTTGTGCTTCCTCTGTCTTTGCTACATTCCAGCTTTGTAATAGATTGTTAAAGTTTGGGAGGATTCTAAACTCTTAAAATGATAAAGTCATCCATAAAACTTCCCATTTGGCATGGATCACAGAAATATTAGAATTTTTGAGGCAGTTACTTATGAGAGCATGAACCTAGCTATTGTAAATATAAGATATGTCTTGTTCCATTCCAACTATTTAGACAGCCCTTGATTGTTCACTGATAATCTTATCTTCAGTATTGCCATGCTTATCATTGGGTAATTTCTTTCTTATTGGACCATATTTGATCCTACCTTGCACTTCAAATTTAGAATCATTGTCTGATACTGTACTCTGACTGATCTATGTGTCAGGCAAAAAGCTTTATAGATTACAAGCACTCTAGTTATGTAGTGTCATGATGAAACAGTAGCAATTGAAAGTCAGAGACATTGATGGTAAAGTTTAGAACTAACAGTGATGTGCAGTATGAATGCATGTGGATGGTATTTGTTATCATAGTAAACCAAACATTTTTTATGTTGTTTAGAAATGCCCAAAGATTGGAAGAAAACAGTAAAAAATTAGGATTTGTGTTATTACATATATTACAGCATAATGTACGCCTTAAAATCATCATTTCTTTCAGTTTGTTTTAAAAATATGCAAGATATTTTGTCCAATATAGTTACTAATCATTTTTTTCCTTTGCCTCACAGAAAAATAACCTGAAGCCCAAACCATGCCTGGAACTGTACCAAGAGCATCAGATTTATTTTATTGCCATTTTGGACAATGGTGAGGACTTTTATGTTCCTGAGTGTCAAAAGAATTGAGTAAGACTGTTGGTGTCACCCACTACCCATTCAATTCATTGTATAGGTAGTAACCAAAATCCCATGCTGGTACAATACTGCAGCTCTTATTTCTGTACTTTTGTAAAGATTTAGGCTTAAATTTACTGCTCTTTTCTTCGTGGACTATTTTTGGCTTACAAAATGTGTTTACCTACGTGTTTTTAATATGTAAGTCGGAACAAAGTCTGAGATTTTCTGTGTTTCAAGATATTGACCTCTTGTCCGCTGTGCTTAAACAAGGTATTTGAAAGTATCTGGTGTTAAAAGTAGAGCTCTTTGACCTCCAGTTTTTCATTATATGGTTTCATTGCAAAATATGCTTTAAAGCCTTAGTACACAGCAATCAAGCTAACTGTATAACAAGTTCTCTTATTCATTCAATTTATTCACCAATTTAATTGTAGTAGGGCATTCAAAACCTGTTGTCCCCTAAGACCAAAATGTGACAAAACATTTTCTTGCTTTCAGCTTCTTAACTGGATATTTAGAAATTTCAACTTTAGCATAATTTAAGGGAATTCATAGCCGTAATAATTAGCTTTGAAAATGTGGTTACAGACTATCTGAAATATTTTCCAATCTTTATTTTCTTTACTTAAAAAAGCTCGCATTTGACTAACATTGCTGAATATTGTGTTCCCTTCTTTTGCTAGAAGAAGTAAGAAATGAGAAATATTTCATGTTTCTCAAATTTTTAGCTCGTAAGATGTCAATACAATGCCTCACAAAAATGATTTCTCCCAAATATTGGAAAAAGATTTCTGGAACTATGTCTCACTTAGTTGAGTTCTTTTCAGCTAAATACCTAATTTATATCCTTTGATATTGTCGAAGGTCACATCTCTAGAAGAACAGACGACACTTGAACTACCTACATAACAGAATGGTGCCCTTTGGACCACAAACGATCCCATGGTAGGCCAAAGACGTGCTGGCTAGAGAATTGCAAGAGAACCTAGGTCAGGTGTGGTTCAGAACTACCAAGGGGAGGGCTAGGTGGAGATCATGTCGAGAGGGTTCCTCCATAGGGAGAGAGATGTGCCTTGATTGACTGTTGACTGACTGAATTGGGAATGGGAATTAGCATAGCCTATTTCTAAAGAAAGGCAAACATTCAATACATAGCGCACATTGTAATTTGCTCCCTCTGTTTCCAGATGAGTCACTTAGAATCAACTATTAGTGGTAATTCCCCTGCTTCCTTACTTCCTTTTCTTTCAACCTTTCGTATGTAAAAGCATTAATCCAGAACAAAATCTAAAGTGTTGTTTTACTTAGATGACTAAAATGACACTTTAATTTGCAAAACACGTTTTGGCTATTAAACAGTCATCTTCAGTTGACATTGATTACAGTATGAACTGAATTGAATTTATCTATAAAGCAATAACCTGTAAAGTTATTCGATAATTTCTATTAAACACAGGTGTACCTACACTGAAAACATAATAGGTTACAATGAGTTAACAAATAGTCAGAGATACATAATAACCAGATGCTGACCAGAGTGAGAACGGAAAGTTATATGATGCAAAGGAAAATAGGATAGAAAAATTATTGGGATTAGCATGGGAGGCTGAGACTAACATGAAACCGGTGTTTGTTGAAAGTAGGTTTTAGCCATAGATATAAAAGGACTATATCGAGTACTTGATCACGTGATGCATGGTCAAATTGAAAATTCAATATGGGGACCTGCTCAGGGCAAAAAGCCGTGAAATTTGAATTTGTTCATTTGGCTGCACTGAGAATCAAATGTTGTCTAAGATGTTGATGTGTAGTAGTTTAGGTTTCATTATTGAAAATGCTTGATTCTTGTGCAGCCTATAACTGCATAATAGGAGAGGACATGGAAATAAAGGGAAATCATTTCACAGGTAAATTTGATGTTTTAAATTATTTCCTCGTGTTGAGCATGTTGCTGGCAGCCATCAGAATACGAAGTTATGTTGCTGTTTGTTTTGGCTTGAGAGACAGAGCTCCCTGTCCAGGCAAACATGGTACAATTTGAGGTGCACTATGGTTTTTTTATGATGTTTCTTGCTAAAATGTAAATGTTGGTGATATCAGCTGGGTTTTAAACCAAATTTACCCATGCAAGTGAAAATTACCCCCCTCTACAATGTGTTTAAACAGATTCTAAGTGATACATCTTGTCATTATAGCTTTGCTTCCAATTTGTTTCAGTGGCTTAGTTACAAATAATTTGGTAGTTTGTGACAATGCAAAGCTTGTTCCTAGTTGTACCCAATCGAAAGTACATTTGGACACTCAAGGACAAGAACATTAAGCACTCCATCTCCTGGTGAACACTCGCATCTAGCCCCACATACAGTAGCGCAAACAAAAGGTGCCTCCTCTGCCTCAACGAAAAGTTTTTCATCGTTTGTCGGCCAGAACTTTTGACATTAAACAAACAAAATGAGCTCGTAGCATCGTGTCGGCATAGAAATAAAATTCTTTTACACAATTCTTAAAATTCCACGTGCCTTCGTTGTAAATGAATATGCCGAAGCATTGTAAACAATAATTTCTGACGAGTGAAAATTGACGAAACAAGCTTGTAGAACAATATTTTTATTGTGTTTTTCCATCAATTGAATTGTATTATGCTCTGCATATTTACGTACTGAGCACTGTTTTTGAGGAATTATCAAAACACGGACTTTATATATATATATATGTTATTATGACACTGATGAAGGCTTAAGCCGAAACATAGAAAAATTAATGAATTTCCCCTTACCCACTGCTGGGTTTCATCTCATGATACCAAGGACTTTGAATGTCATTCACCAAACCTTTGTGCCGTGATGGCACGGAGGTTTGAGTGTTGGCTTTTAAGT
>JANTCA010035533.1:0-18561 GCA_024741275.1 Chironex yamaguchii
TGATATGATATGATATGATATGATATGATATGATATGATATGATATGATATGATATATGATATGATATGATATGATAGGGTAGGATATGATATGATATGATATGATAATGATACTGATAATAGTAATGATAATGGTATGATATGATGATTATAGTAATGATAATGATATGATATGATTTGATATATGATATGATATGATATGATATATATCATACATTATGTACTCTACTCTATTCTATTCTTTTCTATTGTATTCTGTTCTATTCTATTCTTTGTTATTTCTGTTGAAATGTTTCTCTTTGTCTTTTTATGCCTTCTGTGGAAAATTGGTATTTAACCCTGAATCCCTTTTTTACTTTCTTATCTCCACTGCTTTTTATGACAGCCAGATTGTTTTACATTTCTTGTTTGCAGAAAGCTTAAGTTTTGGGTGCTACTGTTGTCTTCATTTCATTTTAGTCATCTATCTTCAAGGTTAAGTATGCTGAACTAATTTCTTACTTGTATGTTATACTTTTCCATAATCTTAGGCTTTTTAACTATTTTAGTCCTTTTTTGCTTCAATTTCAGTTTTGCAGGAGTTCATTGTCTGAACCAAAATCTGCTTCTGGTAAGATCTAGGTGGATTGCAGAGCACTTTTCCATCTCTTTTTACAGATTATGTAATCAAGTTAGTTACTGTACAACCTTCATGGAGAATTCCTACTGTACAGGCTTCTTGCATACTGCAGGTAGTATGTATTTCCAATGTACATTAGGTTCTCCTTCTAAACGTCTAGAGGTTTGCTATTTTGGTATCCTAACTTGAGCCTTGTGTAGACCTTACAATCTTGTTGGCTGCCAACTTTCGCATCAAAATCACCATGGTCATGTAATTTTTTGGCATGTGGTACACAACACCATGCACAATTGTGTAGAATTTAGCTTCTATGTCATCCTCTGCATCTGCATCTTGTGGGTTTAGCTTTGAATTGTAATTCTGTCCTTTGATAGTGCTTTGTTCCACCCCAGATGTCTCATCACCTTGCAATGTAGGGTCTGAGTAGATTGAATTCTGCCTATTGAATTTACAAAGCAATGACTGTGGTATATTGCTGTTGCCTTCTACAGTACAGGCCCTCCTAACTGGACCATTGTTATTTTTCCAGGACTTCAGATAGCTGCTAATTGCTTAAGATGTTTTCTGCCATAACCTGCTATCAGCACTACTGGTGCCCTGTGCACCATGATTTCTTTGGAGTTTACTTTACTAGATGAGCTGCTAAAATCTGAAAAGACTCTTCCGCCATTTCTATTTGACACACAGATGGGCAACAGATTGATATTAGCCAAGAACATAGCAACACACCAGTGGGCCTGCAGGTAATTTGTGGTTGGGGTATGTTGTGTTTTCATGCTGGAGCCTCTCTAGGGTAACTATGGTAACCTATGGGTGCATCAATGAGAGGTGGCATTGGCAGTTAAGCATATGTCTGGAAAGCTACTAATTTTTACCTTATTGGCCTAAACATAGATCTATCCCATTCAAAGTGGTCAGGATAACCCAGTTGTTCAGCAAACCTACAATTAGCAAGATTTGCAGTTGTGCGACTGGGGTTCGAATCTAATGTGGTCATAGCCATAACTTTTTATGGTTCAACAACTCAGAAAAGAATTGTAAAAATCTTGAGCTGGATGCAATATATACCTCTTGGGGGTATTATTTACGTACCTTTATTATATTACATTATATTGTTCCATAAAATATTATATTACATATTACTGTATGTTATGTCATTATTTCTGTAAATGTTGATTATGTTTTTCAATACTGTGTTATGTTTGGTTGTTGTTCATGTAACATTATGTTGTTATACTTTTATTATAACAACATGATTATTATCAGAATCATATTTAACATCATCATGAACATGATTTTTGGTCTCAGTTCTGCCAGATTAGCTTTTTAACTATAAGTAAATTGTCTCTAGTGTCACTAATCACATTTATCTCATTCATATGGCTAACTATAGTCATGTTTGAAGCCTAGTTTTCACCATAAATTGCTTGTCTGTCATGTAAGTTGTTCTTAGAGCTCAAAACATGTTGTCTAGATGAGCAGTTTACAGCATCTTGCTAAATGGAGCTTGTTCTCCTTGAGGTCTATGTTACATGCAACTCGAGATCTTTACAATTATGAATAATTATTTGACAGAGTTGGTGAACCAGGAAATTAAGTTATGTTATCTTTGTGTGTGATCTGTGGAGATTTGAACCTGGATGTTACAACTGCAAATCTGGTGCCTTTCATACTAAGCTAAACAGTTCAACAAGAAAGGTCGAAAGATTGTTGGTCATTCCACCTGAATTGTCAAGTCATATTGTTGGGTGTAGGTCTTATTGAACCAAGGCACAAGCATGGGAAAAGGTTCTGAGTCATTCAGTCTGACAGGTTGTATTGTCATGTGTTAGACATTAGAGTTTGCCGGTTTCTTTGACAGTGGGAGTTTGCCGTCCTTTGACTTTGACTTCGAAACATCATGGTACAAGTTTTCCCTTCGATGTATAAAACCCATTGCTTGACTTTGATTTTGATGATGTTAGGGCTACATACATTAACAATCCACTGAGGAGGTACCATTTTCCAGGCAGCATAAACAGCTGCCAGCCAATTGTGCTCTAGGTGTGAAAATTTGTACAATGAGAGTTTGTGAGCTTAGAAGAATGTATTCCATCACTTGAACAGTGTTTTTGACACAATTCTACCAGATGGACATTGCACCATCATTATCATTGCTGTACATAACGACCAAATTGGTCGCAAATTTTTACCGATGTTATCACATATTTACATGACATTTGCGACCTGAAATTTTACCCAATGGTCGCCAATTTTCATCATTTTCAAGTAAGTACGTAAAATCAAGAAAATGCTGGCGACCAAAATTTTTACCTTTAGGAGCGAATTGCTACCAAAATCATTTGATCATTTTAATTGCAACTACTGCATCAGTTTTTTTACTTTCTTCTATTCAGGAGGAAGAGTGTTTGTTTTAGTCAGGTTAAAACCATGATCAGCCAAAATATTCCAGAGCTAAATTATATTGGCAGTTTGTTTTTATTTGTTATAAGAAGAAAATTGGCAGATTGTCATTTGCTCTTTGATTGGGAACAGTGGTATTGACTAGTGTCTGCCTACTTTTACGTCAAGCTATTTTGACATTGCAATGAATATCTTTGTTGTCTTGGAGCAGATTTTGGTCATCGTGACCAAGTTATCTGTATGTCGTTTGTGATCAAGGACCATGGCCACAGGTCACTTAAGCCATATGATTAAATGAGCTTTCAAGTTCTACAAGTATCTGGCGCAATTCATTCTTTTGTCCATATATTGTGTAATTGTTTTGAAAGAAAGCTGTCTGTAATAGATTTGTTTTCACAAATCTTGACACAACAAATTTGTCATACAAATACCAGCGAAGTGACATATTATATTGTGTATATTATTATATGAAATAATATCTCACTCTATTCTTTTCTATACTTTGTCTTGTTTAGTTTAATCGATGGCAATGTAGTCACTCCTTGACATTCTGCCATGCCAGTGGATAGCTATGCCATATCTTGATACCACAAACAAAATTACGAAATGTAACAAGCTACTCCTATGACTTGCTACAGCATAATTATTAAGTATGCCTTTTGTCCTTTGTTTAAGCTCATACAAAATTAAGGTTTTTGACACTTTTGTGAAGGGAATTGATAGATACTGTGTCATATATCATTTTATTCTACAGTTACCTTAGGCTTTGTGTATTCACTACAAAATAGTGACATTTTTATCACATTGCTGGATTTCACTTGCATTTTATTCACAGTGCTTTCAAATAACTTCAAATTTGGGGTAGGACTAATCAGTAATAGAAAGGTTATGAATGGAAACTATTATCCTCTCATTTAAGATTTATTTTCAATCACTAACCAATATACTGTTATCAAATGATGAACAAATAAAATATTGAAGGCAGAGTGAGGAGCGTTTATAAGATCTTTTATAAGACTGTTCTAATTTCTTCCACGTGCATGTGAAAGCACATCCATGCGACAAGAGATGCACAAGCTAGTTAACAGGACCACGGAAGGCATTTAGACTTCCCCAAACACTATCTTTGTCTTTGAAGTCATTGACTGATAATGTTAAAAAACTTTTTTGGGAATCAAATTTAGGAACGAAGAATACAAAGGAGTGCTTAAGAACTCAAAGCTATCCTGTACGTGTTCAGTGGGATTCCATACTTCTGTATACAGTTCACTTTTTATTATATAATTCACGTTACATTCCCTATATTATGAATACATAATACAGTTAATAAGTACTAAAAGACATGTAGTTCAGTTAATATAACATAATACATACTCATAAAATCCAAATAGTACGGGCTCTCTTTCACATCAATAATTTTAAAACCCTTGTAAGAAAACCTTAATTTGGTGCAAAATAGACAATCTGTATTTTGAGGTTGGATATACTTTTCAGGGACAGCAAGTGCTTTTAAAAAGGCATCATAGATATTTGACATGTAAGTTTTTGTTGAAGTCAAATCTTAGTTTGGAAAGAGTTGACAACAAAAAGTTCTCTGCAGCCAGAAAATAAACTCTTAAACTCTTTAAAGGGCACTTAAAATTTGCTGCATTATATGTATTGATACAAACTGATTACTTATCAACAATGATAGGCTGAAAAATAATCATAACTTTGCATTCAAAATGAAACAGGTGAGAATTGTCTCCTATATTTTCTTTAAAACCTAGGTAGCATCATTATTCCTTAGTTCCATATGTATTTTGTCTTGATCTTTCGTGTTCAGAATTAGCAAAAATGCAGTTTTCCATTTGAACAAGGTATTGCATTCTCTGTGTGTCACCTTTACTTGTCTTTCATGTCACAGTTTGGTTGCATGCTTGAATTACACATAAGGAGACCTTTTTGGAGGGTTTGAAATGATGTTACCATAGCACAGTATCAGATTGGGCTCTGCATGAACCAGTCAAAAGCAAATAAAAGTCTCAAGCACCAAGGGTTACAGAAAAAAGAATGAAACGTCACTCAAATGTCTCTCAAAATGATACCACTAAAACAGGAGTAACTGAATGCTCAACCAACTGCCCATGCTGTCAACAATTTAAAAAGACCTGAAAAGAATTAAAATATACTTGTCAGACATTATAAGACATTATAAACCTACATCCACTTAATCTACTAAAACATTGCCCCACAGTAAGCATGAGTTGTTATCATCCCTTTGTTACAATTCCCATAATTATTAAGTGTAATGCTTTTTCATCTTTGCACTAACTTAAATAAAATGTTAATCAACTTGACAACTTGGGTTATAAAATATAAAGCTAGTATCCTCATTTAGTCACAGTAACTTGCTACATACATTCTATATAACCTTCATGAAAAAGGTAGCATAAATCTCGTCCTCGTATCAGGTAAGAAGGTAATTCACTGTTTTTAAAAAAATAGCTACAAGGAATTCTTATTGAAAATCAACCTCAACACTTAGCAAGCTTCTTGCCATGTCAAAGGACTGACTGACACAGATAGATGGGCTAGAATGTATACATTGTTACCTGCATTATACTTGCAAGCATTTCAACATGTGAAATGTTCTTGGAAACCTTCCTTGTATATAGAGCACTGTTCTGGAGATATCAAGTGTGGGATCAGCTTTTCCTGTGCTGACATGGATATACTCCTCAGGTATGTTGTTTCCACACTCTTAATTTGTGATTTGTATACAAATTTGCAATGGGAATCTTACATATTGTCAGGCTATGTAGTATTCAGCAGCAGCTTTCATATCAGATGTTCAAGGGCAAAATTTTAAATGTAGATATGCACGATCTCATACACATGTTCACTTTTGATGTGTGTATATTCATTTGAGCATCATTACCATTTAATGGGCAACTAAACAAGGCGAATACACATGAATATGACATAGTTGTGATAACTATGGATAGAGCATGCTACAACTGTGCTACAATCGCATTTTATCCTGCCATACCCTTACCTCTAGTCAAATGTGCAGTCACATTTTTTTTCAACATATACCTACAGTAAATGCACCATACTTCATAGACGTAGTCTGGCCTCCCTAAACCGAGTGGAATCAGCAGTAAATAGCCCCACTAATTATAAACATCTTCGCAAGAATTACACTTTTCTGTGTCCATTTGGACACTTATTCCATAGATATTAAGGTAAATAATAATTGTTTATACTATTGTTCCAAATATTCTGGTCTTGCTGTAATTTCTCTTTCTAAAATCAACTTCTTGTCTTCTTGTTGCGCTTTGTGCATATCTTCTTTCTGTTTCAAGATTCTAAGTCTCTGGGTTTTCTTCATCATTTTACTAACTTTGTCATTAATCATAACCATGTCCTTCTTCATTTCCACCAATTTATCATGATATATTTTAATTTCTCCAAACAAATCCGATGCTTGATTAATCATAGTGTATTCATCCAATCTCGTTTTTTCTTGCTCTAAGGTCTCAAGTAGAATTTTTTGACTTCTAATAAGTTCACTCGTCCTGGACACTTCCCGCTCAATCCCGGGCCGAAATGTACCTAATATACCAGCCTTTACATGATCTATCCATTCCGGATCGAGAAGTTGATCCTCCTCTCCTTTGCCGACTTCGTTTTTGGCAGCCAAAGCACCTTCGGCAGCCTCATCGTTATTGTCAGACCCATGGAGTTCCGTGGTTGAGGTAGGTATTTCGTCCTGTTGGTCCATGATCTCGTGTCGAAGTTGCCTGAGAATATAATATACCTTTTCAAAATGGTCCTAAGATGATCTACATGTCTTGGCTTTTACACAAAATGAGTTCTGTACAATTCAGACAAGGTACAACCCTTAGCGTAGCTGTTTCTTTAAAGGAAAGCTGACGTTGAAATTGGAAAACATTAACGGTGCCAAAGAGAGGCTAGAAAGCCTCTGTTTTTGCTTTGAAGTTGCAAGGGGGTTTTGTTATAGCTATACCCCTGGGGTGTAGCTACAAGTTGTTGGCAAGTACTTTATAAAAATGTAGCCTGTTAGGGCTAGTGTGTAACCAGTAGAATAACTGTTTTGAAGAAGAAAACGATTTTCGGCCAATAAGACCGTAGTCGTGCGACAGAACGAGAGGTAAAATGGTAACTAAGTCATTATGTACATGTAGTAAGGATTTTGCTGTTAATAATTACCATTTTTGCATTCATTGCACCCACTCCACTTAAATGTCTTCTTTAAGTTTCAAAGTTTAGACCTTGGGTCATCGTTCAGGCTTGTTGTCAATTACTGCATTTTTATGCCTTAAAAACTTCCTTTACCCTGGTAGGATCGTTGACTGGTTTAAGAAAATTGGAATTAAGTTCTTATTTTAAGACTTCAAGTTTCAGGATTTGTATGGGATTTATGTAAAAAGATTCGATGCCAGACCTGATCGACTTCTTGAAATGAACGGTGTGTCGATAGGTGGGTTAGAGGGCTACAGACTCATGTTTTTGAGAAGATAGTCGTTGAGATTTCCACGAAAGTCAAAGAAGCGAATGGCGGATATTACTTTAAGCAAAGGGCGGAGTTTGATCATCAAAAGTCCTTAGTGTTAGGCATCTGGAATCTGCAGCCTTTTCCTGTTGTATATTCCTCCTGAATACCAAGACTTGTACGTTGTTTTGAAAGCGAGTTACTGTGATAAACATCAAAGGAAAACAAGGCCAACTTTCAACACTTCCCCTGATAGTCCACCTTGCTCTTGAACGTCGTCAGTGTGAACTATATCCTGATTAGACCATTCCCCCATTACCATTTTATCATTTTATTTTACCATTTTATCATGTAGTACCCCCTAAAGAAAATGTTCTTAGTTCTACGTATTGCTAAAATGTTCTTAGTTCTACATATTGCTAAAATGTTCTTAGTTCTACATATTGTTAAAATGTTCTTAGTTCTACATATTGTTAAAATGTTCTTAGTTCTACATATTGCAAAGTAAGCTATGTTTGAATAGATCGGTTTTCCCCACAAGCTCCCATATCGAAGCTGAAGGGGCTACTCGGAATATCCTGCAAGTTGAGAACATAGTATATGACGATTTTGTGTTCTCTAAAAACGAGTGAGCTATAAATGCTGTACACTACCTAAATAGAATAAAACATCAACTTTTTCAATTTGCTGTTCATTTTTAGAGGGAAGTTTTGTGACCAGCAAGGCCTAAATCCTACGACAAGGAGGCTGAATGAATGAACTGTGGTATTTCCGGATAAGTCCAACCTTATTCACCAGCCTACTCTCAGGCTGGAACGTGGAATATGTTTACAAAGTATAAAGTTATGATTTTGACCAACAGAGTTTCGAACTGGGTCTTACCAGACCCGGGTTCGAAACTCAGGTTGTTACAATCATACTCTACTTCTATTATTAACAGAAGACCAGCCTATCGACTCCTAAACATACTTAAAAATATCACCATAATCTACAACTTTAGTGCAAAATTGACAATAGTGCAAGATACAGGTCATAACGTTTATGGCTCATTTTAAATATTCTTACTTATTTCCAATTTAAAGAGAGAGAAAGGATTTAGAATTTTATCTTTCTTCCAGTTATTTACTTGGATTATTTAATATGACGCAACACTAGGAATGTAAGCAATAACAGTACAGGCAATATGAATGAGACAATATAAGGATGCCTTTGATACCGTCGCATTGCAACATATAATTACATCCAGAATCAAACTAAACGCATGCAGTTCAGCACTCTGAAGAATTAACAGAAAAATTTATTTGGGAAGTCATTGAAAAACTTATATTTCCGCAAAATTCAATTATTTTTCTTTATTCATTTCCTGAAAAAGACGAAAATTAGCGATATAGTAACTTAAATTTATTTTGGTGGAATTTAAAGGGTTGGTTTAATGTATGGTAGGCACGCCCCCTTGCGGATTCTGCTTAGAAAAGGAGATTAAGTTACCAAGCCTCTTTCTCAAATCGTACATGAATTTCAATATGGCTCTTGTGAACTCCGAACAGAATTTCAAGGGGCTAGCCAGTATAACGAGATGCCCCAAGGACAGACTAGGGAAGGTGGGTTTATGCTCTTTTATTGTATTTATTGTATAGATTATAACACTTTTAGTGGCTGTTCATTCACTGTTATTTTCTCTTGCTTAGGCTTTTCGAACTTGGACATGATCGTAATTGCTAGGGAATATGGAATGTGACTTTGGCCGAAGGTTTAGGTTAAGGCTAAAGTTAGGTGATTGTATTTGCCGAGAACGTAGGCAATGAGTAACAAGATGGAAGGAGTTAGACCGTTAATGTGTATTTAGTGCAATAGCTCGTTTTGTAGAGCGTTTACAGGTTGATCTTATTCATTTGTTTGCGGCCGACTAGGGTTAATCCATGAGTCATGGTGACGATATCTGAAATAGGCCTATGTGTTTGGAAGCGTCAATCATATACCATTTCTTATTTTTATCATTAACAAGGTAAACTTTGAGTTCTGTCCTTAATTTGTTTTACCAAGTCTTGCCTGAAAAATCCACAATCTCTCCACATTCGTTCCATCTGCACTCACAGTAAGACTCTAATCTAAAGAGACCCTATAGAAGCAAGAGAAGAGACAGTGTTAATTCCATATAGAAGTCAACAGGGAGGTCTTGTGTTAAGAACAGAAATTAAGGTATGATTATGACCACCTGGTGTTGAACCCGGGTCTCAACTGCAAATCTGATGCCTTATCCACTGCGCAAAACACCTCAATAATCTGTTAATTCAAAGGCAGCTTTTGTCCAAAAAATAATGATATTGTCCCGTCACACAATTCGGAAAAAAATGTACCTCAAACCATCAACATTTTGTTCAGTTGTGCAAATATTTTGATCCTTTGCGAGCTCAAACTTTTGAATTTACTTCAAAGCATCATTTTCTTCAATTATGCATGGATGTATTATGCAAATTTTCCACAGAAAGGGTAACATTGCTTGTATATGCATAAACTATCAACGTTAATCTATCTTAAGATTGTCCTGTATCCAGTCAAACATGGATGTAAGCCTTAGAGATGTTCCAACAAATAAGTGGAAAAATATACCCCTGGCCTGCTACCTGTGTTCCATTTAGCAGCTATACACAAACTACGCTTCCAAGTCATGCTATAATGTGAAACATTTTGAGGGTCTTGAATCTATTGATATCTCTACTTAGATGTGAAAACAATGGAATAGAATTCTGGTAATATTGATATCAATAAAATATCTTATTTTCCAACTGTCTTGGACACATAGGGTTAATTGTTTGGACTCTAATCCCATTGAATTTTTACCACTTCAATCAACTTGTGAATGCCATAACAAATAGACTAGCTCCATGTGGTACCCTGGTAGTGATGCTCTCTATATTGTGACATTTGCTGAGTTAATGTAAAGCAATGTGATGCAATGTAGATGTACACTTGAGATTACTGCATTTCATTAAAGTCTAAGCAGAGTACATATAGATGTCTCAGAATTTGACAAATTAAAACTTCTTTGTTGTTATCCACAGTCACTCGTCAAAACATCTCTCTACTATACATGCAAGAGACATGACAAACTTTTTTCGTCTCTGTAATGAACGTGATCCCTCTAAGTTCCAAGTATTAAGTGGAAAATTTATGACTTATATAATCTGTAATGAACTTTATCTTCATAAAAAGTGTATGGTGTGGAACTTAACAAAGACAAAACTGCTAGCATTGGTCACATTAGGGAAGAAATATTCTGTGAGATAGATTTCTGTATGTGCTAAATTAAAATATTATGGTAGGAATTGTCTATGACGTAAATTAGAACATGATTTTTTAAACAGAAGGGCAAAATATGAATCATCTACAAATAGACATATGTACACTTTGTGTAAATTTTTGTGTAAGTGATTTAATAAGGGTTGAGAAGTGGTTGAGAAGCTCCCAGAAATGGCCCTATATTACAACTAATTTGGTATCTTGATATGGACATTGTCTTCTGAATCTGTAGTATTTCTTGGAGCAAGTATTGAAGTGGAGGATATTTGCCTTGTTTTTAAGTTATAACAAAAAGTGTGTATAGAACATGCTAGAAATACAATGGTAATAATCTTCTGATAATGAAAGAGATGATAATTTTTTACACTGATAATATACCACTAACCATCAGCATCAGAACTTAAAAATGTTCTTGGGGATTAATGTGTCTGCTTTGTTCATTACTTTACCCAATATGCACTGCCAAAAGTTATCAATCATTGCAAATACAGGTCAGTAGTGCCAGACATGAGTGCAGTAGATTTCATGGTAAACCTTACTGAAGTTGCTTTTCTACTATTTTTCAGATGGGCAAACTGGATTTACCAATCCGTAAGAGCAAATCTAATGATTTTTGTGGTTATTTGTAGCAAAATACTGGAAGTGTCAGGCACTTCCATATGTCTTTGCTACATATGTTCAAGTTTAAAGAAAGAAAATATTTTGATCGGAGGGCTCATTGTTTATTGTGCAAACGTCTCAATTTCATTTACAATTCTTTGTATGTTTACTGTGGCTGTTCATTTGATAATTAGCAAATTAGTTGTTTCTGTTCAAACTGTCCTGTAAAAAATAAAACATGCTGTAGGAACAGGCTGATAATCCTTATCAAGCTAAATTGTGATTAACGTCCTTGATTTGGTAAATGCCTAAATGCATAAATGCCTTGATTTGGTAAGCAGCACTGCACTCCTGTCAATTTATTCCTGATTTGGCCTATTAAAAGTACTGCTTGAATCATTTCATTAGCTTACTTACTTACTTACTGTCTGTGGCACACAATGGTAGCAAGGGTAGCAGCAAAGATATGTAGTATCCTTGTGTGAAATACTGACAGCTTGTCGGCATGGACTTTTGTCATGTGGCAATACTTTAATCTCTACATCAAGGTTGCCAATACTCAGCTTTTGTAGATGCTAGATTTAGTTTCATTTGTATACTGTTTCCAGATGCTATTTATTGCTCTCATCACATTTCTGGCCTTATTTGGTTTGATCATGATTCCCCGCACTGCTTCTTCTTCCTTTCTTACAATACTGCCTAAACAATCTTTTTGTGGTACATAACTTGAAAATCACCTTGAAAATTTCCGACATTGTGCTAAAATCATACTTAAAAGTTTTCTCATCTGATACTCCTCAGAGTATGAATTGTCAGAAAGGAAAGTATATGTATATGGCAACCTATTTATAGGAAACATGTAGCAAAGCTAGCCAATCCTAGCCAAGAAAGGAAACAAAGAAAGAGAAAATGAAGAAACAAAACAATATTGGAAGAGTCCAAGTGAAAAACGAACTCTTTCTGCCTACAGAGTACTGGTTTTCTTGTTTTAAAGTAGACAGACTCCAATACACTTAGATGAAAAGACGATCTAGCTGTGCCAGTTATCCAAAAATTCTCATCCATATACATTTTGGGTAAATAAGTAAATAATTCAGTGACAGGTAACTCAGTACCATTTATTAGCTTTCACTGGGATGGGATGTTCCACATAAAGCATTGTAGTTTCAGTTTTCTTTTGGTTCACTTTGAGTCCAATTTATCGTACAAATTTACAAAGATTGTCAGTTATCTCCTGCATATGACTGTGTGTAAAATGTCAGAGCCAAAGTCTACCTCTGCATTGGCTATATCTGGTAGTTCTTCTGGTTTAGGTCAGTTCAACAGTTCCTAAAAATGTCCTGTCCATCTCCCTTCAATTTCACTCTTACTAGTTTATTATTTTCCTTGTATATTCATCACTGGTCCTGATGTATTTGTCGAGAATTTAACACAACTATTTTGTTATTCTGTATAGTATCCCTTGCTCTCCTTTGTCCTGAGCTTGCTCAGCAAGGTTGTGTAAGCACTGTCTCTTGTCTCTTCTTGCCATTCTCTTCACCTTCCTATTCACTTCTGAATATTCTTCCTTGCACTTCACTCTCAGTCTCTCCAACTTTGAATCCAGTACTTTCTTTTTGGCACTCCACCTTGGTTCTATTGCCTTCCATGCTTCCTGCTGTATCCATTCTTTCTTTCTATGCACACTTGAGGCCTAGAGATTTGTCACTTGCTTCCTTGTAGACACTCTTCACCTTCAAAATAGAAGCACTGATATTTCCTATATTTTCTTCTTGATCATCTAGATCCTGAAAAAGCTAAATCTGTTTTTAGTTCTCGAGAGAAAGCTGCCTTAGTTTTGGATTCTATATATTTTTAGTGTTTCAAATTTTCTCACGTTTGGGTTTCTTTGTATTCTGTCTTCCAAGTCTAAACATCACTCTGGCTATGACAAGTTGATGGTCACTACCAACATCAGTTCTTCTTCTCACTCATACATCTTGCAATGATCATCAGATGGACAATTTGTTTGATATGTGTGTCATTTCAAAAGTACCAGGTTAGTTTATGGATGTCACGGTGTGCCAAACCTCTCACCTTTCTCAATTATGATCCTACAGCTATGTTTGCCCATTTCTCTGCTGCAGGAGGTGTTTTCACATCCCACGTTCTCATTAAGGTGTCCCATGACTATGACCAAGTCATGGCATGGAAATGCTTTTATTTAGCTTTGGAGTTGCTCATAGAAGCTGTCTTTCTCTCCTCTGTTGGCATATTTTATGGTGTATAGCACTGTACTATCAATAAGTTGGTTTGCTCGCCCTTCAGTCGAACCTTCATCAACCTGCTACTGATTGGCTTCCACTCCATGAGGCCTTTTTCGAGTCTTTTCCACAGAACCACTGCTACACCTTCATGATGTTGGCCATCATCTTGTCCTGTGTATAGCACTGTTTCCCAGTGACAACAGTTAATACTCTGTCATGGCCCATCCACCTGCTCTCACTGATGCCCAGGAACTCCATATTGTATCATTGTATCCCTGCAACAGCTTGACAGAGCTTTCTGGCATCTTGCATACTTATGCCATTTCAGAATCCAGTGTTCATTTTGACTTTTGCTGTGTTTAAGGAATCACTTGTTGTAGCAGTAGCGTCCTGATGGCTGTGGCTGCTGCTTAGTTTGTTTCTAACATAAATATTATTTATTCTTAGATGTTGTTGAACTAGTGATGGAATTTCACTGATTTTTGTAGGGGGAAGGGGGAATTTAGGTGACTATAAGGGTAGATCCTCAAGGTGAATATTTTAGCATGCCCATCTGCAAGTTTACATATTTGAACTTTACTGTTATTTGATATGAAAACTTTAATGCATGCTAATCACATTCAAATATATCTATGCAAGTATTGCTAAAATGTCTTTAAAGGCAGTAGGAAACATGAATATTGGTAACATCCAAAATTAGTAACTCGAGGAAAAAGTAACTGGAAATGAGTGTCCTTGCATTACTGGTTTTTTATCCAAAAAGTACTATGAAGCACGTACTTTAAAAGCTCTTTGTATGCACTTTTAGAGGCCAAAAAGCCCCAGCAAACAGGATGTCATAGGAAGTTAGTTTGCAAAATAATACCTAGTGTGACGTATTTCTCTCTTTATGTTTTCACTGTTGTTATGATTACGTGGTCTAGTTAGTTGTGTTATAAGCTTAGTAGCAATAGCATGTTAAAGGATGTGCTGCATGACAGGTATGCTTTAACATCACGCAAACACATTTGATAATGATGACTTGTGAAGGAAATTAATAGGTTTTAGCTTCTTTTAGGACTTCTATTCAAGTGTAATGTGACCTTAGCAGCTATAGAATGTCCTTATAATAGAGGTGCAAAAAATGTAACTGATGCCATTCGTTAAGATCAAAGATAGTTAACATCACAGCAATATTTTCTAAGAACTTATAGCTGCACATTGTGATACCATCAGATCTTGAAAAGTAATAAACAGCAGAGTCAGCATGTTGAGAATACAATCTAAAGTCCCACTTGTGTTTTCCGAACAGTGACATTACTGTGAACAATTAGGTCACATATTTGTGTTTATTTTAATTCTCAAGATAGTACTTGTTTACCATGAAATACTCTAGTATGAAATACAGCTTTGTAGCGTTTGTGAAAACAGTAGTTTTTTTGCCAGCAAGTCGAATTACTGGGTGTGGTTTTCTGTCATGGCTTCTTCGTCAAGATTCTCAACACAGCATTAACGAGCGAGAGCGAAATTACAAGTATTATAGAGTACCTGCATTGGTCATCCCTATGAGCTACCTACAGCAATTTTTAGACTGTTAAAGAAATGATAAAAAGTTTGTTGCTGCAAAATATGAAACTAATAGGCAGCCAGATCAATGATGTATAAAGAAATACTTATTCCAGTTAAAGTACTACATACCAGCAGTCAAATCAATACCTTTATTTTGTCGTGAAATTTTTAAAATTTGATCTTCCACTCTTTGTGTTTAATTGTGAAAATTTGTCAGTAGATAAACAAGAAATGTATAAGGATTAAATGGAATAGCTGCAATGGCTATTGCGTTATGTAGCTCTTGTTAATCCTTTTACATCTTTACATCTCTTGCTTGTTGTTATGTCATGTATTATTAAAGCATACTATTCAGTGGCAGAGCCACGGGGGGTATGGATGGTAGTTACCCCCACTTTTGAAGGTCATGGCTATCCCAGTTTTGCTAAAAATGACATAAAATTTGGGGGAAGCAGGGTATTTCTATGTAATATGTGTTTTTAGTATTTTTACTTTGGTTTTGATAACAACAGCTGATTTTACGTATTATGTTGTATTAAAAATGAACCATCATGTGTTAAGTAGGGTGTTTCTCTGAATTAAAATGGGTGTTTCCCAGAGCTTGAAAAGGTTGTTTCCCTAAGCTAAAGAGGGCATGGTTGAGAACATACCCCTCTATTTTCTTACCCCCACCCCCATGCTGATACTGTGTGCTGCTGCTGATACTATTTAATACTAATTTCTGTAATTATTGTTTACTTCGATTACTTCTCTGGAAATATTTGACAGAACATTAGAATACTATTTTGATTAAATCATGTCATGTCTATAACTGTAAACTTATCAGCCTGGTTGTTATATACATCAACAATTAATTTTATCATGTAAACAAACAATGTGAGCAAACAATGATTCAACTTTGAGTTTGAGTTCTTGTCCAAGGTTCACTGTAGTAAGACTGCATATATTGGAATTATTGTTGTAGGCATTTACTTTTCATTTCAGTTGTGATGCCAATTGTACTGTTGATTTTCAGTTATGTTCTTTATGCTTAGCTCGTTATATTGTTATCGTATTTAATTATTAAAAAATCAAATGTTCTTTTTACATAGCTCCTGCATTGTCTGGTCGATAAAGTCTGTGGCAGAAGAGGTCCATCATACAATGATTTTTCAGACTGTTTTACACTGGAGGAATGGTTAGATGTCACCAACAGCCTGTCATCATTAATAAAGACCATAGCTGGACAATTGTTTTCACTGCAAGAGGTATTTCATCGTATTTCACCAAACTATTTTTCATATTATTGTAACAATGTGACCATGCTAACTTACAGACTCATTCACTCACTAATTCTGACTCGTTTAGTAACTAACATCTGAGCACACTCGTGCACACTCTTTCTTGCCTTTCTTCCTCTCTCCACATCTGTTTCTCCCTCCACGTCTATTTCTCCCCCACTCACTCACTGCCTCACTCACCTGCCCACTCACTTGCCTACTCACTTGTCTGGTTAATTTAATTTCTCGCTCTCTCACTCACTCGCTCATTCACTCATTCATTTAGACTACTGTCGTATCTTTAACACTGTACTCCACCAAAGTGTTCCTTAATGACGAGCAGAGAGTATACGTGAGCTAGGTGGAGAACTCCGACTACTAAGGTGATATAATACAAATTCCAGTAGTATATCCTCTAACAAAGAAATCTCTTTACAGCTTGAAATATTTCTCTGAGTCTATGTTCCATCAAAGCTCGATTATACTAATCTTAAACCAAAGCAATGAAATTCTTGGAAAGTACTGCTTATATGGGTTTGAGAAGGCCATCGAGAAGCCAGTAGAACTTTCCAGAACAGTATCGAATGGTATGGAATACAGTAAAACATTCGAGAGGCTTCTAGATCAAAATAGAATGAAATGGAACTTCCTTGAAGATTTACGTGGTTCATCCAGCACAAGGAAAGTTTCTAGAAGGTTCTAGATATGCATAATACTTATTAGACGTACATTTTCTAGAAGGTTCTAGACGTTCATGACAAATATTAACACGTTTATTCAAAAACGTTGTCGTTCTGTCATTACTCTTTCACTAACTAACGAACCCACCAACTCACTCGTTTACTCATTTTCCACACAGTTGCCCACTCACTCACTCGTTGTTTGGTTGATTTGGTATATACATTTTGTGATCAAACTTCTAAGTTTTCCCTAACCATGGACCTTCTCATTAAGTAACCTAGTGACTGTTCCCAAGACTCATTTCTCACTCTTATTGTGGATTCACTTACCGTCATCCGCTCATGGATCCACTAAAGGACTCCCCCTCCCTCACATACCACCCACTCACACACGTAATCACCTTTTCACTCGCTCACTCACTTATTTACCTACTCAATCACTCACTGACCGTCGTATTCACTTACTCGTGCATTTACTCGCTTACTGATTCATTCTTTCAGTGTCTCACTCGTGCATTTACTCGCTCACTGATTCATTCTTTCAGTGTCTCATCACTAATCCAGCTACAAACTAACCCACTCACTCATTCCCCAGCTCAATTGCTTATCCTCTCACTCGCTTATACGCTCACTCATATATTGCTTGGTTGTTTTATTTCGTACATTCCTTCATTCAACTACTCAGGATCTTTAAGCCTTGTCACTCACTCGGCTAGTGACTATTCTCTCAACCCACCTTCTCACTCCTAGTTGGTTCTTTTCATATTACCCACCCACTAACTTGCTCACTTGTTCGCACACACACCCACTTACATGGTCACTCGTTCGCACACTCGTTCACTCACTTGATCGCTCGTTTGTGCACTCACCCACTTAACTGCTCATTCATCATTTAGTTATCATTTAAGATCAAGCCTTTGAAATTGTTGTTTTGAGTTATACTTGAGTAAGCTATCAATAAAATGAAGAAGCAAACATCGCTATCACTCAGTCCTTAAGTTACCAACTAGTCTTGTATCACGACACCGTAATCATCTGATTATGGCCCATTATTGTCAGAACCGAGCAGATATTCGTCCCAGTCCCCATCTATAGACACTCGCGGACTATGATAGCCAAGCGCCCACAAATTACATTTAAAGAGCAATAATTTTTCTGCATTTCCGGTAGTAAACGACTACGATTTCCACCAATTATTTCTGATGGTACTTTACATTCACGCTCACTGGTGGCTGTACCAGATGGAGGTTGGCCTTTTTATCCCCGGCCGCCAGATGAGTAATTCGATTTCCTTCATTTTCCAATAGGACAATGGAGTGCAGTGCGAATTAAACTCTCCGACTGATCCCCGGCCATATGTACGTCGGGGTCTGGCCTAGGATTGGGTAATCTTTCCCCGACCGAACGC
>JANTCA010035544.1:0-20588 GCA_024741275.1 Chironex yamaguchii
GACAGACAGACAGACAGACAGACAGATAGATAGATAGATAGATAGATAGATAGATAGATAGATAGATAGATAGATGATCCTACGTTGAAATGTGCAACCGTAATTATAAACCCACCAAACAAATAAATACCATTTTTATATAACTGTAAAAGTAGCAAGGACCATCTGTGATCAAAATCGGGATTCTAATCTCAATATTTTAACCTGTAGATAAGAAGTCACAAAGCAATTAAAAATATTGCCTACGATTGAATTAAGTTGTGTCTGGGAATAAAAACATAACACAAAGCTCTTGCATCACCGCAGTTTCAATATACCACCTGTTTACAGCTGACGTGATTTTTCCTTAAGTTCTGATTACACTCTTTCCAATGTCTTACAAGAAATGATTGTTGACCAAAAGCTAAAAAGCTGTTTGCAGCCATGGCATTGAAATTGGCTCGTTTCATTCGTTTGCCATACACCAATAAATGAAATATGGTCTTGAACATATTTAGGCCAGAACAAGCATAGATGCAGATAAATAATATCTCAGTTAAATGCTACCCTTGCACCTAATGCTGTTCTGCACTTGCATCAAGCAGCACACACTCTAGAATGTTTTAAAGAATATGGAGGTGATATGTTGGAGCATGTAGCAGTCATAATTAAATAACAAGGGCAGTTAAGGCTTTTCAAAATCAGGTTTGTTTAAGGTAATTACATATAAAGAGGTAAGAACTTTGAAAAACTTTGAACTTTGAGAATGCTTGAAAGAAGAATCCGTTGCTTTATGGAGTCACATCCTCAAACGATCGTTCGCTACTGACATTAAGAAACTTACTAAAACTACCAAGGTAGTAGGCTACGAAAGCAAACTGCTTTTATTTGCTGTGTATTAATGAATTAAATATACAATTAAAGTATTGCATGGATGGCAGATTGTTAAACTACACCATTTATAATACAAAAGGCATGCAATTATAGGCCCGTGATCCCATTCGCACCTCCTCGGATACGTTACTCATTGTTTAAGGTGACCACCATTCGTACAATTGCGAATATATGTAATCATACAGGATACTAGATTTCGGAAAAGCCTAGAGTCGCACTGCTTTGTTTAGCTATGAGTTATTCAATGTTTCCTTTGTTCAAAGTGCAGAAACCTCATACTTTGCAATGATAAATCTCAGCATTGAATCAAAACGTTTAAAATGGATGAGTATCCCATAGGCATAGCCTGTCACACACTTATAGGAGCATGATGACTGCGTCATTTTTCTTGGCATTTGATAATATATTGTATAACATTTGCTTCATTTTATATTATTAGTGATACTGTTTTCAATACATTGATTGTTTGCGGCTATTGAGATTGTAAATAAATAAGTCAACCTTTATTGTATTAAAATTTCAAAATGTGTATAACACTTTTTACGTTGTATTGTGAGGGGTTTTCATTTGCCTATGCTACCATTCTAGTTAACGTCCCTTGCTGGAAGCCATTAACCAGCACCAGTTAGAACATTTCAATTGATCATAAACTTTCCTAATTCTTAGTCATACCAAAACAAAGCATGAGGAACAATACAAGCCATGTTGCTAAGGAAACTACAGAGATGTCGATGACTCTGTTTGTTAGGGACACGCTTTTCTTCATTACAAGCAACAAAGATCCGCTTATTTCCAATCCCTTGCAAGTTGAATTCAATGACAAAAATAAAGCGACAATATTTTGGTCATGACAGGTGTCAGTTGATATTTATATGCAAAGACAATAAATTGTCTTTGGAACTGTTCCAGAGAAAGGTGGGAGATTAACAGCTAAGGATTAGACAGAAACTAATTTTTAGTAATCTTGAAACTGTTATTCGTGTTGCAAATCTTCTGAAGTTTATAGACCCGAAATCTTTGCAAGATTGACGTATCCATAGGCTCATCGATGCACCATAGTCACGTCAAACTCTTAAAACTTATTAGCTTTGTAGCTTTTTGTCTTTAAAATAAGTCATTCCTTTTATTGAAAACAGTAACAAAAACAACTATGATTTAACGGCGTCATTAAGAACTAAGTATGCTTCATAAGATTATCAAAGTTTAATATTTAACTTTGCTAATGAGATTTTGCTTAATACACGAATAACATAGTTTTCAAGTAGGTGCTGCTTCTGCTGAGTATACTGGGTCCTTGCTTCCAGTATTTCTGGACAACAAAATACTTTGCTTTGAAAAGGCTTTAGGCCTAAAACTGACTTTTGAATTAATTTTAATAGATGTGGTTTTATAAGTTGGTCAAAGTCCCTATTGTTTGAAGCTGTGATACAGGGCCTAAATCCACTGCAATATTCCTGTCTAGTCTTCAGTGGTTGTAAAACAAAGTCGAACTAAATCTCAGGATGTTTCAACGTAAATATTTCATGGCCCAGGGGATGATATTAGAATCAATCATCAGCGTCATTGTTTGATTAACACAATTAAGTGAGTCTGGAGTTACAAAAGTTATTTCATTTCCTGGACAAAATGATAAAAGAAGCCAGGTAAAACAATGAATTAAAATCTACAGGACTAGGCCGTAATATTTATTCAAAATGTATTCCCGAGTAATAAGACGTATGAATGACATTTTGTTTGAAGGTAAGTACTGAGTGTAAAAAGTCAAATTGTTTGTTAATTTAAGAACTCTAGCATCTGTCATGGATGTTAGACCATCATTTGAAATGCATCGGTGTAGTTTCAAACGATCACAGTCTTTTCATTGATTAGGAACTGATTTTCTTGTCATTTACCTCTCATTTTACTTGATGTAAGCGTAACCTTCATTGAAGCACTAGATAAGGTTTAAACATTGGTAATGCTCAAAAAAGAAAGCAGGTAGTTCTCTATCTAGAATAACTATAGCAGGAAGTATATTTTTAAAAGCTTAATTCGCTCACTAAAGATTGTTTATAAGTGCTGTAGAGATTAAGAAAACGAGAAGATACCCACCTGTCAAGACATCATGGATGTTCAAAGTAGACTTCTTGATTTGTTTTAATAAGGGTTGATCCAAATTCTTGTAGCATCCAAAAGAAAACTTACGTTCTACAGTTGTTTACAGGTTGTGTAATATTTTTGGAAGATACAGTCTTTGAGAGGTTATCTTAGGTACAAAACCTTGCGAACGGACATAAATTTTTAAACGTCTTTCAGTCTGGTAATCTGGCCAATGGAAAATGAAATAGAATTGCTTACCACCTGTCAAATACATAAGGCGATGAAAATTATGAATTGAGTGCATTTTGCCAGCAAAAATAACATTAAGAGTTCATTTTCATGTTGAGTCTCCTTAAAAATGTTCACAACGTTAATTACGAAGTTTCACGACAATGGATCAAATTGCGTTATTTATCTGTGGAAAGATGAGCCACTCTCAATTTGAGACTCTTATTAAAATAAATACTGGCAAAGTCTGCTTTTACTTGAGGTTTTTAATAAGCTATAGAAAGGACTTTTAGCCACCAATGATTTTACCCGTCTGTGTCTTTTCAGATAACTAGCTACCATGATTCATAGGTTTCTGCACAGGCACATTTATATCACTTATCGTAGTATTGCCCACAAATTCCACTCGAAATAAACCATAAAATAATCCTAGGAAGCTTCAGCACAAAATGGCATAAATGACTTCTACCAGCTTATGATGTAGTACTTTGCTAGCTCAGCCAAGATAATTTGGGTAGTTTTATACCGCCACACTTTGCCTACATGGTTTAGGTTGACCTGTGACATAAAATTTCTGGGCAATTATGGAAGGTGCACCAAAGCAGATTGAAACCAAATCCCTCTGATCAGAGTAGAGGTAATAATATAAAAGATACAACAACAATACTACCTAAGACTACCAAGTGTGACTATGCTGTAAATGCATCAATCGTCCGTCTGTCTATCTATCTATCTATCTATCTATCTATCTATTTATCTAAATGTACCCTATTCCTCTACACTGTAGGTTATCATGGCACTTTACTGTCTTCGTTCCTTGATTGTCATCAAAGTGTCCGCTTCAACCAAATATATGAGCGTCAACATACATTGCCCTGCCCCTTTCACTTGTTCTTTTCACATTATTTTCCTGTGATAAAGAAATATTCTAGTACCTTTCTGATTATGTGTCCCAACAAAAGGACCAGCTGGCTTTTCCTTACAATTGTTTGTATACATGTCTTCATGCTTTGCCTTTTAATTACTTTCCCACCTCTTATATGATTTTTCCGTTAAATTCGATCTATCAACAAAACATCCCTAATCAGCAAACTTCAACCTTTTTTACATAGTACCTGGGATGGCCCAGCATTCGCGTCAGTATATTGTGATTGAGTATACATAACAATGTAAAATCCTTAACTTGGTTTTCGTTGTTTTCTTTCAATTTCTTAGGACTTGAAGGATATTTGGAAACAATCCTCCGCTATGCCAATCCTTTTCTTGATGTCTGTATTACATCTTCCATCTTCTATCTAGATAACTAAACTCGCTTAACGTGATTTTTCTCAACCTTTAGATTGCAGGTGGGTCTTTTTTGTTTAACACTAATATGCATTCTGTTTCCTGCAGTTTATTGACATTTCCATCTTATGACTCTCCACTAATACATTATCCTTTAATATTGGTAACGTCTCTTGCAATACTACTTTAGAGTAGAAATGTTTCTTCCTCATACAGGCACACTATCCAGTTGCATTCATTACTTGCAGTATTTATATAATATTTATGTAATACTAATAAAATATTCATATAATATATACTTATATTAGTATCGTGCAGTAAGCCAATATTGGACAGGTACTTTTTTTACTTGGTCTTTGCATGACCAAGAAAAAGGTAACTAAACTACAATATTGAACATCTCATTTTTCATTTACTTTGGTGAAATTGTCTTCCTGTCTGATAGATTTTGGGTTCTTCAGTTCTTTGTAAAAATATCTTTGCCAGTAGTGTTGAAGTCTGAATAAATGAAAAGTATACCAGAGCTGTAAATGCCCTTGAACAGCATAAACAGAGTACATATTATTGGATTCTAATGTCCTACTGTAATTTCATAATTGTACTTAAACATTAGACATGTTATATCCTCATAGATAACGATAATAACTTAAGTTTTTTTAAAATGGCCGTCAGTAAAGGAATATCATTATAGTTTCCACAGATTACAATTACTTTTTTATCCACATCTGAGTTTTCCAGGTATTTGCTTTATTATTATTGCTACCAAAAGCTAAGACAATTACTTAACGATGTTATTGGGTTAGGGATTATAAAAGCTTTATTCTTATGATAAGAACTTTAATATTCTCCTATAACAACTACCAGGAGGCTCAATAGTCTTTCTAAGTTTACTCTAGAAGCAACTGTTATTAAGTTATTCTCCTTCTCTTCCTCTTTCTCTCTCTCTCTCTCTCTCTCCTCTCTATCTTTTTCACTTTCTTTGTCTCTCTCTTGCTCGTTCACGTTTGATGTCTCCATCTTCTTCGTCCTTAACAACATTTGTTCTAACGTATTTCTTTAAGTATTATTATCAAAAGAACGGTACTAAGCTCATCACGTGGCCAACTGCTAATTGAAAAGCTGCTAATATAACAAACAAAACAAAAACGTAAAATGATGCTGAAGAGCGTGCAGATGGGAGGGAGAGCCTTTGCGGTATAGTGGATAAGACGACTCTCTTGCAGGCCAGAGGTTGCGAGTTCGAATCCGTGTCACCATAAACAAAATACCGTTGATGAGAGAAGGCAACGAGAGCCCACTCTCATAAGGAGCTAAGCCTGACAATGAAGGCGACCACGTTCAGTAACGCCTATGCTATAAAGAAATAACGTGAGTTAGTAGATAGGTCCGTTATCGCCCAAATCGTTTTAGATATAGGTACGAGTCATTAGAGCAATGGCGGTGGGAATGTACATAAAGCAATCACGAGGAAGCAAAATAATGAAACAGACAATCCAGTGTGCATAAATGGCATGAATAATGGCATTTAACATCCTGTTAAGATCAGTCATTTGCAATATTTTCATTTGTAAATGAATTCATATGTATTCCATAAATATTTTGGTTTTCAAACTCTGGCGTGGCTATTAAATGTTATGAAATACTTTTGAAATTTGTATTACAATTTGACAGGTTTTTAGAGCGCCTGGTGAAATTAAATATTAAACTTTTAAATCGAATATTTTAGACATCACCTTAATTACATATAATGTGACCATGGGAAAATAATGAAGCCATTCTTTTGTCTACATTTATTGTAAAGCAATACCCTTTACTAATTTACTTTTAAAAGAAGTAATATAGGGGATCTTCAAAAAGCGTCACTAATAATTTCAGGTGAGGCCTGTAGCTCCGAATGTTAACATTTTTACGCAATTAATTGTTAAACACAGCCAAAACAGTACCAGAAATATATCTCATTAGCTTCCGAGTTTTATTGGAAATTTTATAACCTGAGATAACCGATGATTCACGTTTTGAATAAATATTATCCTAATCAAACAAGATATCTAGGTAATTATTTAGAGAGAGCTATTGCATGCTTGCCTAGCCACTTTTCGTAATAACGGATTACGTAGTAAATATTTATAGAAATTGTGTTTCCTGCAAGGTCCCGTAGAGAAATAATTTCATTATGCCAATATTCCCCTCGTTTTAAATGTTGTTAATCTTATCTTTACGCTTTGAAGAAACTAGTTCAAGTAAAAGTGTAGATCATCAATTAATGCTATCAATATCATCCTTTTCTTCTTCTCATCTTTGGCCCTTTTACCGCTTATTTCTTCTCTTGTTATTCTTTTCCATTGTTCCTTCGTTTCTTTCTTTATTCCTTTCTTCTTTCCTATCGTCCTCCAGTATTTTTCTGACCATCTTCTCTTTTCCTTTCTATCTATTTTTCTTTCTTTCTCACTTGTTTGAATAGGCGTTTTCATATTCTTTGGGATGTTTACCTCCTTATTCATTTCAATACGCATACATTACTTATTTATTGACGCCGAAGAAAGAAAGTTCAACATATGCATTTATAGTCAATTTACATTACTGACCCAGCAAATGAAGATGCAAGAGTTATTGTTTGAGAGACAATTGTAAAATTTTGTCATACTGACTAACTTTGGATACTCATAACGCATCCACAAATACGTTATATGAAAGAAATATGATTTACAATTGGCTTTTTGGCCGAGACGACTGTTTTAACGCTTCCAGGCTAGCGGCACTGATAAACATCAAGTGAACTTTAAAAATAATAATCTCTTGTTCATGCATAATGTAACAATCTTGAATATAGAAGTAATAATGCAAGAGCATTTTGGACAACAATTTGTAAGGTACTTGCCATCCACCTGTTATGAAATGAAATTTCCTACCTAAGGAGAACCTTTCAAACTCTCCATCTGGTACACAAATAGATTATCCCTTCCTGATGTTCCTTGGCTCCCAATGACATCTATTGTGCTCCACGTGCGTCCACCAATACTTATGGTCGTAAACTGTACATTCGATAGCTCCAGCATAACTTTAATGTCTTTATTTTCAACTCGTAATTTGATGACTTTGAAGTCAACATACAATACAAAGTAACACAAGGTATTCAAATTTTTTTCTCCTACATTTTCCACTCATAAAATAGCATTTGCATTTACATTCAACCAACGCAGTCTCGTGCAAACTACACAAAATACAGAAAGTAAGCAGTTTACTCCAACGTTCAAAATAAATGTCATTAAGATGTAAATATGATAGACTCATGTAAAGAGCAGATGACAGTAAAACGTAACTGGGTAAAGAACAAAACAGTCAAGAGACTGCAGATCCCCCCGGCAAGGCCAAACGGATCACACCTAAAAAAATTATTATATACTTTTTACACCATCTTGATAAAATCCACGATCAGGAGCCCTTTTGGGTGAAAGCTGTTGGATCTATAGAGGATCTAAGTAACATTACTTAATTTCATTTCATTTCTATCACTTTTGACCGAGACATCAGGGAACAACATTTTGAGTCTCTTTTACTTCCAAAAATTTAATGGATTCTTTCATAGACCAATACAAACCTCTGGTGCAAGGTTTGTGAAAAACTCACTATATATTTTTGCTTAATGCTGCTAACAGGCAGACAAATAAAGTAGACAAGCAAACAAAGAGACAGGTAGACAAACAAGCAAACAAAGAGACATGTAGACAAACAAACAAAGAGACAGGCAGACAAACAAACGAAAAGACAGACAGAAAAACAAACAAAGAGACAGGTAGACAAACAAAGAGACAGTTAGACAAACAAACGGTAGCGAAAACAATTTTTCCTTTCGGAGATATTAATTGACAGTAAAATTTAACAGGGTAGTCTAATGTAAAGAAGAAATGAGAGGATGATAAAAAGAGCATCATCTCCTTAAAAGAATGGTGATATAGTGTCGCTATTGGTCATCTGAACCACAGTGTCTGTTATGTAGTGGTGATACTAGGGTGCTTTATCACGACTACATCACATACCATTGCTCTGGGGTCAAAATTCTAACAGACGTGTTTCATAAGAAGTCAGCCGTAAGCATTTAATGTTTTTAATAGTTTTTCTAAAAAAGAGTTATGCTTGTGTAGGTACAAGTCACTATAAGTTCGATAACAATGAGTACGTTACAATAACTGATATCCTAAGCTTATTTCGAATGGCCAAAGCAATGCTCCGAATGCTTTTGTAGTCATGCAATTTAGCTGAAATACTGTTTTAATTTAGTAACTTCAACCTCCTAATATTTTTCAAGCCTTTTTATAAACAGACGAAATTTATGAGCTTAATTACCGAAGCCTGGAACCGTGATTGTGTTGCTTCAAATCTACCTCTTTAAAGGAGAATGTTAAGCTTTCCCCTGGCCCAGGTGACGTTTGCCAATACAAGCGTTCCAGAGATGAAAATTATTGAAAGATTTTGGAAAAGGTTTAACTTCAAAGCAAAATGATAAACAATTACTCGGATGTTGGTCAGAGTCAGTTTCACTGTTTCCATGTTTGAGCTAACTGGCACCTGCTGGCTGGGCTATCGGACTAAGTCATTTTAGCTGCAACAACAGGCAACTGAAAACAGTTGAAAGTTTCTTTGCTGTGCTCAACCGGTGTATACTCTACTTGGTGCTGATTATAAAACTAATAATCCTTTAATCCATGACAGCTGGTTTAGATGTAATCAGAAAGAACCCAGAGACGTACACGCCCTTTTTTATTAATTTCACACACGAGTTCGGCTGGTAATGGCTTGTAATTGCTTCTTGTTGCGACGCTTTCACCCTGTGAACCTGAACAACGATTGAAGTCTGAAATCGCACTTGCAGTTCAAGTGACATTCGTAGAAACATTGGACCATGAAAACACTCTTTGGTAATGTCCACGTTAGTTACAAACATTACATTATAACTAATGTAATGTTTGTGGATTAGAATTACTTCTCTTAATCAGTTTATATTTTGAAAATGATGACAGAAATTGTTTATTTCTTTCTTCGGTACGAATTATGTGGTCCATTTTGGGTGCGGGTTACTTTTAGGATTGCCATGAATAATTTAATTAGCGTTGTGAAAGCCATTCCTTGATCATTGAGTTACATTTTTCCTGCCTTGTTTCATGATTTAAGACAAAATACAATTTTCTTGCAAAAGAGCATTATAAATTTTATCCGCTCTGGATTAATTACAATATGTAATTATCTTTATTCGTCTTATCTTTAATTTAAACCAATGGAATTGAAAAGTAGCATTAATGACATAAATGCCTTTACCTTATTCTTCTTTAGCATATCATTCCATGGGATATAAGTATTTTGCAACAGAAATAAACAAACTAAAATCTAAAATTTGCCGTAGGTAAATATATGTGGCTTTATGTTTCAATATACTGCATGGCTGGTTATAATAAATTTATCTTGGTTTCCAGTCAGCTATCGACACAGAAACATGATTTTGTCCTTAATCAGTAAAATTTCTTGTTTTTCGTTGGATAGTCCTGAAGTACTCTGCTGGGTTTATTCTTCAGAGCAGTATTCTTTAAGAACAATTGTTTCATGTTCTTAACTATTAATGTTTTATATTCAACCCAATACTAAGTGAATGGTAACCATTAATTTAAGTTAATGATAGTTGAGACATATTTTGATTTCGCGCAACAATATAAGTATTTTCCAGACTTTTCACCAGCAATAAAATTATATTCATATAGGTCTTATTGTGTATTACAAAATCGTGACGATTGTTAGTATTTTAATTTCAGCTACTTTAAAGGTATTGCAGGTTTAGTGAGGTGATCATAGTTAAGCAAATATGTATATTCTAACTGAAAATAGTCTTTCAAATTTATGTCTGATGTATAAATATACTTGCTTTATAGACTTATAGCAGAACGTTATGATTACCTTTTTTCTATACCGTTAACTCAAAATTGTTTTCAAAGTTGTTGCAACCAAATGTTTTAAGAAATCTGCATGGGTATACCTTCATGGTCGGGAGTTTCTAGGTCATGTCTTGGGGCTGCAATTCTGCCTGAGACAAATTCCATCAATATCGGTGCAGAGCGCATATGATTTCTCTCGTCCTCTGCGACCACGCTTGTTGATCAATGATGCATACTAGTAAAACAAGAGACTCTTGTCGTTGGCTTCGAGCGTGTCTTTATCTTGTAAATGTCTTAATAAGTACAAGTTAGAGGCACTCGGATGCCAAGGAACCCTACAAAGCAAATTAGTCCTCCCCCATATTTTAATTTACACCTAAAACCCAAAATTATATTAATTTTGTCTATATTACTCAGTGAATGGCTCTTCGTTAGAGTAAGAAGGCAAGACAGGAAACATAACGAGATGATAAGGAATCTTGGTGTAGACAAGCTGCAGGAGAGGGAAGTAGAATGTCGATATCGACGATTGGACATGCGCAAAGAAGAGAGGAAGTCTATGCTGGGGAAACTGTGGAGAACAGGGGTGGATTCAGACTATAAAAGCATAGGTCAGATTTTTCAAACAAAAGAAAAGAATTGAAACCTAGAAAATCGATATAAAATTAGTTTTCGACTAATTTCTCGGCAACGTTTATCACATGCATCACAATAAATCTATCCCCATTGGTATCAGTAACATCAGCATGCTTAGGAACCTCTATTTTGCAGACCAATTTTTGTCATTTTAACATTCTCTATCAAAAGGCAATCTAAACACTGGACTGGTCTGTATTTCCTTATAGCCAATGGATTATTCATTCCTGAGAGCCAACAATTGTTTACTTGATCTCTGCCGATCATCTTGTTAGCCAATCAGTGTTTACATTCCCTCTGCAAAATTTGAAGCAAGCAGATATACGATTTTGACTTATCAAATAGGAACTCGAATTTGCCTCTTCAGCAAAGTAGGCAGCCAGTAGAAATATGAGTTGGCTTATGCAATTGTTTACAATATAGTTGTGAATAGGAAAGAAAAGGCGCTGACCGTGCGAACATACCAAACATGCTGATTACAAAAAAGTAGACATGAATTTTGTTTATATTGAAAATCTTTTTAAAAACCAGTTTGAAGACGTTTAAATAAACTAGCCCACCCTAAATAATATATCAAAAAGCACCAAACGTAAATAACTAAAAGGTCTTAACTAGGACAGGGTTTGTGAAACTCTATTGTTATATATTTATAAACCAATGAAAAGATCAGACTCTTTTACAGAAAATCACAGGGGTATTTAAGAAAAATAATTTGCATAAATTTTAGTGCGTCAGCCTGCACATGGCATTCTACAGACGTCTGAGTCAAATTTACATTCTTTATTGTAGTGTAACATTTTGTTCCCTACGAGCTAAAGTTCTGGGTTTTTAATATTTGCTGATGTTTCAGGTTGACATATTTTCCATGTTTAGAACCCCTTTATAATGCTGGTGATTAAAATTTTGTTTATGTTAGCGGTAAAGAAATTCCTTTGCTTTCTTTCCGAAACCTGTAGGCGATACCCACAAAAAGGGCGTGACAAGCATTTAACCTCAGCATAAGTCAGATTTCGGCTGAATCCGCGCCTGGAGAAGTTAGAAGTTGGCAGACGAAAACGGGAAATTGGAGACAAAACAGCCAATAGCAAATACAGTAAGAGATCAGATACGTATAACATAGCCTTATCTCCTTCTACAACTATTGACTTGTCCTTGTACAACGGTAGCCCAGGTGGATTCGTCTTATCCTCTTCCTCCTGTCTTGGTAGTCTTCTTATCTTACGCCTCTCTCTTTATTTAGTTGTGATAGAAATCACAGTGTTTTTCGCATTTCTATAAATAATTTCTTGAAGGAAAGAAGTCGAGAGATTCCGTATTTGTCTTGTTGTGGGTCAAAGTATCCAGAATTTTGCCGCCATCTGGATCAATATTGGGTATTTATAGAACCAACTGGAAAGTTATGCAATTGTAGAACTACGTGCACGTTGACAACATTCCTATATATCAACGGTAAACAATGCTTCCTAATTAGGATCACCTCCAAAATCAAATTACTTGTTTGGAGACTTCTTTCGTACATTTGCTAAAACGTTTCTCAAAGTAAAGTGTAATTTTTCTGAGTTACCTTGCCAGCAGGTAAACAAACAGAATGGCCGCCTGTAATAACAAGACCTCAGCTGGTGGTGGTGATTAAATCATCTTTTCTACTCTATCACAGAAAGAATGTTTTGGCTGGTATCCGTATTAGTTTTTTCAGTCTCTTGGTTGTTGTCCAGATCTCTTGTCTTGTCTAAGCTGTCTTCGGTTAATGCGTCCTGTCTTCTGCCTTCCCTGTTCACTTTTTCTCAGAGCATGTTTCTGGCTCGCTGTCGTCTTTTGCCTTCCTCGTAGTTCAAGGATCTTTTTCACTTGGTCTTCCCACTTCCACTAGTGTTCTCAAAATAATCTTCGTCCTTGATTTTTGTACTCGGTCTCAGTTTAGTAAGTTTTATTCTGTTTATCATTGAAAGCCTTGCCCGCATGTCTGCCTCCTTACCACATTAAAGGATGGAGCAAATTTAGGAGTTAGCGAGGCGACACTTCATCTCAAAGGATAATTTAGGTTATCTCCGAGTCTCCAAACTTGGTTTCCTATGATAAATGGCGATGGCGGGAGCACCTTTGCCATCAGAGTTGTAAATAACTCAACAACTACAAAGTCTGCTGGGACTGAGAATAACTTACCGTGTAACTAGTAGCATAATGTTTGTCCTAGAGTGATTGTTGTCCCAGCTTCGCATGTGCAATTCTATATTATTAAGGTGCTCATTAGCAGACTTTCTGATGATTCAAGAGTAACAATATTGCTCGCAAAACAGAACTTGTTGTCTGCATTGGGTTGACGGGTCTTAAATACTTTAAAAACGCGATTGAGGTAAAGAAAGAGTTATTGTGTCACCTTGTCAGACACCATTCACCTTTAGGTTTGTTGCAATCACGTTATGTCCAAATATTTCTTTTCCGTCAATCAAATAAAACACTTCCTTAAACTCGATGAACATGGCTATCAGTGCAGGTTGACGATGATGGTAGTATCTTTTAGTAAACATAATGCAGGAATCTGTTTTAAGCAGTGCTATTTATTTCTTAAATGTCCCCTGGTGTGGTTTGACAAGGCATTTATTGTGTTTTTACAAGATGTTAAGTTCTATTCTGTTGGATGCGTTTTCGTGGATATGTACTGCATATTTTCATGTAAAGCTGGTACTGCTTAGGTATACACAAAATATAGCTTTACAAATATTCTAAAAATAAACACTGTTTACTAAAATATATTACAAGATAGTACAGCATATCTATAGCCATGAATTTAGATTATGAAATAATCATCTTTCAAGTAGAAAACAGCCAATAACCAACACTGTACATGTCTACAATTACACTTCGTGTATTGACACATTAAAGGTATTGCTGCACAGGTATATAGCACAAAGTCAAGGTAATACCAATAGATGTTATGACTAATAATGCATTAATGTATAATGTTTTTTGTATTAACAAACTACTTCAAGCAATTCTGCAATATATTTTACCACACAGCTGATAAAATGACAGCTGACAATATAGCCAAGATTGCGCATGAAATGCGCTTTAAACGTCCTATCCTAATATGATAGGTTATAACATGACCGGTATTTAGTGTGTGCTGTACAAACAAATAACAAAGATACTCCATGAATATGCATTTGAAAAATTTATCTGGTACTAAAATATACCACAGTTATCACTCCATAAAAATACACAACGACAAATACCATCATATTGCCAAATAGCAAGTATATAATTTATTATTCTAATAGCAACAGCTGTCATAATTAACAGGGAGTGGTTTATGTGATTTATGTTAGAATATATTCATACTAAAAGAACACAAAGCTGGACTATGTTAGAAAATTAAAGGATAAAAACATTATCGTTCTTAAAGCTTCTATAGCAGATACTCTATAGATACTACGGAAAGCTATCATACTGGAAAAACCAAAGGAAAATTGTTATATACATTAAAAGAAATTATCTGAGGACAAAATGTAAAAATATTTTTTTACATTACAAGGAGAGCACAAGTGTCAGAAACAGCAGATATGTACGTAAAATTATTCTATCAAGCATGGATATCGCATAATAACTTTTTGATTGCATTAATATAAAGAGACTTACAGTGCAAAAATTTCTATACAAGATACGCCTACGGTTACCACAGAAAATACGGTATAGACATATACTCATGAAAAAAGATCACTAATACCACCACCAATTTTGGATCGATATCTATTAAAAATATTATGCCAAGCAGTAAAACTTCAAAATCTGCATGGTTACATCAAGTGCTAATAGCACAGCCAATAGTAGTTACTATAAAGGAATCAAGCTGAAGAACAGAGTTAACTGTTAGTACATAAAAGTACGCTTCTAAAACTTTTTTGAAAAGGGCTGAAAAGGTATGTAAAATACAATAAAATTTACTGGTTTTGATGATTGAACCGGTTAATCATGCAAGTTAATAACTACATTTGCAAATTTCAGGCCTTTGGAAAACGTATAACTGTTTCTACACAGTATTTGAAAAAAACTTTCTTTGTTTGCATGAGTTTCATAAGAGCATTTCCATAGAGACCAAATCTATGTTCAGGTGTTTATGTTTCATCTGTCAGAATTTAAGGGAAACTATCAAGATAAAGCAGTAAGAAATTTTTTCTTGTTTTCTTGCATATAATAATTCAAACAATACCTTACATGATGCGTAACTCACCTAATTAAAGAAATCACGAACCACTAACATGTGATATCATGTGACTAATTCGATCGTTTCTTGTTAATTACAGTAAGAATATTTTTATATTTGAATGAAGAACATTTTAACATCATCGTCATTTACATCTCTCCTGTTTAATCTAGGTTTCAATGAAAGCTAAGTATTCTGTAAAGATAAAATATTATATTTCATGTACAAATGATTTTGGGTAAGCAATTGTTATCGCATGAATAAACAGTATACTTTGTCATCGCCAATATCTTAACTTTAGTTCTGATAATATCAATGATAATAAGCCATATGCAATCTCATTATGTTCTACAGATTTTACGCAGCTTTTGGTGCAAAATTATTTGGCTATTTGTATTTGTACCCCCGTATCTCATCAATCGAGCAAAAAGGCATATGTAAACAAGCTGGAGGACATTTATATCAAATCAGACAGCGGATTAAGGGTTGATGAGCACAAACACAGATTGTTATAATAACTCAAACAGCTGTTTCTTTGCTTGACTGCTCCTTCGTATCACGACACACGAATCTGACAACGTTTTATGAATTATAAATTCATAAAATATGTTTAGTCCCCCCTATTAAGATATGAAGTATAATGGCACCACACCAGTTTTATAAATGACTAAAACAAATTCATTACTTGTGCATTTGTTGGCTTCTTTAACATATGTTGTATTTGAAAGCAATACAGTTTGTCAATGTCTCAGCTCACCTTAAATGTAAGTTTCATGCTACATGAAAGGAGGATTTTACTTCTGTTCCAAGCAATAAAAAGAGAAATAACACTGCTAAATTGCATTTGAGAAAATGATCTGACGAAAAGTACCAATCATGTAAGTACAAACATACGCTCTTAGCACTTACAAACAACTAGAAAAGCCAGAGACAATGGAAGGACGGCGGTTCCTTCTTGTAGGAACTACAGCTCACCTTAAATGTAAGGCTTATGCTACATAAAAGGAGGATTTTACTTCTGTTCCAAGCAATAAAAAGAGAAATAAAACTTATAAATTGCATTTGAGAAAATGATCTGACGAAAAGTACAAATCCTGTAAGTACAGACATACACTCTTAGCACTTACAAACAACTAGAAAAGCCAGAGACAATTGAGGGACGGCGGCTCTTCCTGATACGAATTACACTAAACTGAAAATCAGTTCTTATCAATTCACAATGGAGCCACGTAAGCACACCAAACTCTGCGGAAACCATTATAAGATCAAAAAATAAATTTCCAAGTACTACAAACGGAAGAAAGATAAAAGATACTTATCAAAAACCATTGGCTCGATTTTTGTATCGCCTATAGCAAAACTCTCGTTCTGTCAGACAGTCCTTGAGAAATAAGAAGAGACTGGAAAACGCTACTAGAAGCATTGACAGGACAGTGTCTGTTTATTGAGAATGCAGACATTTCTACTATACTTAAAATGTAGTACTTAACCATATTTCTTTAGTTGTAGCTTTAATGTTCTAAATAAATGTGCTTACCTTTGATTTTGACATTCCCCTGGTTACTGATCGCTTGGAATTCACTACCGGCTTTGATGGATTGTGTTTGCGTGTTCCAAAATAAACGTCAATGCAGTTTTGTTTCCTGAGGACACCTTTTAAAGACAAAAAACCGACATGCGTAACAAGATTTATCCACTTGCAACGCCTAGGTCATGAGCAATGTTAAAGGTAGACTCATTAATCAGATATTTAAGTCAATTACTGACTTTATCTTTATATCTCTGTTATGGTTTTAAATGATGTCTCTAGCAAAGTCAATTTATCTCCTGGTTTAAGTAAAAGTTAAGGATACCATTATCACTAATAGGAACACGATCTAAAGTGATGAAACATTTTGATTTTGTAGCCATCTGGTCTGTTATTATTAAAGTTACTTCGGTTATTTTATCTGCCTTTTGAAGCTAATACTTCAGTTAGATATTACAGCAAAATATGATCTATTTGACTGAACATACCCGTGTAATTAACTTCTTGTTAACAATACAGCAGATTTCTGAAACCAAGAAAAATATATTATCACAAAACATGCAATTCTTTCAAATAGGTCAACTACATTAAAATGCTCTTTGATTGTTTTCATCTTGATGACTAGGAAAGCTCTTGATTTGCAACTACAATTTTATGAATGTGAGAGCTTTAAGCTAGAGACTGCTTCCAGTTTTCGAAATTTTGAACGTGAAACGAGTGACATTGTTCAATACTTTTACACTAAAACGTGTGGTACTTGCTAGTATGTACTAGTTCTTTTCCGACATGCACGATAATTGGAATCACAATTTTGATCAAACACAAATAAACTACAACAATCCTAGAAGTCTATAATTTTGAATGAACACAGTACAAACACTTTCAAGTTGATTTGGACCATTATATTAAAAAAGGTAAAGTTGAAAATGCATCGTATATCAACCAATTATCTTTCAATGTAGCAACTTGAAAAAAACTAGAGTAATTTAACATTCTTAAATTAATTGTCCTAGAAACACAAAATAAGACTGTAGACTGGCATTCAAAGGCAATCTGCGTATGTATGTTCTTATCTATAAACATTTTCAGTTTCTCGAGAGGCACATAAGAAAGTTGCGCTTAAATTTCCCTACAAATTTAGAGCCGTCAAATGTACATTTACAATAGTTAAAAACGTGTTTAATAATTATAAAAGTTGTTATAAAGTATGAACATTTGTTGTGGGGATAAATAGTAATATAACAGAACATTGGGATTCTTGTATATTACAAAGCAAGTATCAACTTGCTTAGCTGTTTGCTGAATATAGAAAATGAATATTTATACATTTGTATATACATATATATGTATCTAATAGAACGATAGATAAGCAGACAGACAGATAGATAGATAGATAGATAGATAGATAGATAGATAGATAGATAGATAGATAGATAGATAGATAGATAGATAGATAAAGAGTATGTATTGATGGAAGTGGGAATTGATAAAAGGGCTAACTGCGGAACAATTTGATGGATGTTTTGATAAAAATAGATGGTCGTAATGTGTTTTTAGTGGCAATGCGAATGAATTATTTAAGTGAATTCTGGGGAAAGCAAATTTTATAAATCAGCTTAAGCCTACAATCCTAGAATATTAACCGAGTCATTTATCGAGTCAGTCACTAGCTAATACACGTGATTTAGATGCATAGCAGCCGATTTGGTGTCTTGTTTTTTCTAAGCTCGTGATAATCGTTTCTGTACTGTCAAGAAATGATAACTTAATTACACGTGTAAATGTGATCGACGGTATAGAAATGGTCAATGTCAGATTTCATTTCAGCTTAAAAGTGCGCCACTTTATAAATTGAATTAAGAAATCCTTGTTTGTAATAGCTTTTTTTTAATCTTATTATTTGTGATACTTCCCATGGGTTAAAGTCCTATAGACGTAAATAAAAGAGACTAAATAATGGTAGAAAGCTCATGGGTATGCTAAAAGCACTACATTAGATATGAAAAATAACAGTTGAATTCTGGATTGCAATTTCGGAGTAAAAATTGCTTATGTTCGACTTACCAATAAAGATTAAATAGCAAAGTAATATTATTTTAGCATTCATTAGCAGGTATATTTTTCTAGTCACTGCAGGCATATAACTTACGATACATTTACAAAAGAAAGCGATCCAAAGACCTAACAACGATCTAATAACATGACTTATATTAAATAGGATACCAATTAGTGGAATTTAAGATCAATAAACTGGAGATAATCTGTTTCCTTTTGCAAACGATGTCTATAGATACATAGCTAAATTTTGGACATTTGATCTTTCCATAGAAAAATTGAGTTTTGAGTACCACGTTGTAACGAATAACTGAAATCATTTTCTTTAAAATATAAATTCAGTGCTCTGCTCGTCAAAACGGAACGTTTTTAAAGCGTGTTTTTGATGTTTATTTTCTGAAAATATTTACCAAGTACCGACAAAGTCATTAAAGTATAACAAGTCCCAAAAATAGGACAATAAATATTTGCAGAAAGAGAGCCTTTTGTACAAAATACTCCTAAGGCAGTGATTGACGTTTCATACGAAAATTACGAAAGCATTTGAATTCGACAATGAAAACGCAAGAGAGAATAGTTGATTTCCGAAGTAAGAGGAAAGAAGCGTTTTGCAAAAGATTGCTATTAGCAGGTAGATGATTTCATAGCATGTATTTTTATTCTATATGTGCGTATGTAATTTTTATCAAGGCAGTAATTAAAAACAAACGTTTTTATAAGGCTCCATACTTTTGGAAAATCAGCTACTGTTTCGTAATTACAAAAAGTAAGCAATGGTTCAAGTAATTAACTGGTTTTTCTTTGTCAAGAAGGTTTATAATTTTTTTGTGATCACAGATGTTGCTGTGTAAAGGAAGATACTCTAAGTTAAATTGTAAATTTGGCTTTCAGTTGATGGCCCATTACTCTGGTCCATTTGAATATGAAAGGGTATGGATTACTCTGTCTTCAGAATCCAATACTTTTGACTAATTGCAAGGCAGGTAAAAAAAGTAGCAGGGCCTTTTGAGACTACTGACAAGTGGATTTCATTCAACTGTTTAGGCATTTACAGCCCATGGACAGAGATAAAAGTGGATGGTCAGTTTTCAAGAGATGAAAATTAAATAAAAATGTTTGAAATGCAATTTCTCATAAAGGTTGAATTTCATACCTGAGCGCATTTGTTTTAAGGCCATCACCACAATATATATTGTAAAAAGCAAGACTAGATGAGGACATTAAATACGAGGACATATAAAACGATTTTTTAGAATACTTCTAGTCTATTAGATTACACATATACAAAGCTTATCAAGTCGAAGCAATTGTATGAGAGGATGCCGGGTTTAATAAACCTATGGACTGTTTGATTGATAGATATTTCTCTTTTTGTGGTACAAAACTTGAAAATCGCCTTGAAAATTTGCGACATTGCGCTACAAACATACCTAAAAGCTTTTTTCGCCTGACACTCCTCAGACTATGAAACGTCAGAAAAGAAAGTATATGTATATGGCAACCTATTTATACGAAACATGTAGCAAAGCAGCCAATCATTGACAAGAAAGGAAACAAAGAAAGAGAAAATGAAGAAACAAAACATAATTGGAAGAGTCCATGTAAAAAAACGAACTCTTTCTGCCTGCGGAGTACTGGTTTTCTTGTTTTAATGTAGACAGACTTCAATACACTTAGATGAAAGGACTATCTAGCTGTGCCAATTGTCCGAAAATTCTCGTCCTTATACATTTTGGCGCATTCTGAATTTTCTAGTAAATGTTGGCCTATGGCAGAATCGCAT